>MJUU01064954.1:5778-19808 GCA_002080025.1 Modiolus philippinarum
ATAAACCGGTTAGGGTTGCAGCAATACGTATACAAACAACCATAATTCAATACAAATTTAGCATATTGATACAAAGACATCATCGTTCTCCCTTTCTCAGTTCTAATACACCGATTGCGCATTTGCGGGATCGCTCATTATTTTAGCCAAACAAGGAGTAATCTGGTACAAAACTGGTTCCAAGACGCTGATAGACGAAGATAGTAATTTCTTCATTTCCATTCAAGTTTCGTTTTTTGTGGGTTGGAAATGTTCCTCGTGGATTTCTTTGTTGGTTGAAAACGAGTTTTTACCAATATGTTGAATAACAACGTAAGATTCGTTGGTAGAAAATATCAGTCCCTTGCTCCAACGTTGGATGATGTCATTTTTCCTCCGGTTGACCCCAGATGACCTCGTCTAAATGACGAGTCAAATCCGGATTGGAAAAGATGTGCAACCCATGTATAGACACTACTACCTTCATATCATCAGGTGTTGTTTAAAACAATAGACTTATTTTTTTATTTACTAAATAATAATTCATGGGCGCCGGTGGTTTGTTAGAGATGATTGGCCATTATTTTCGTTAATATTTTAACCCAGAGCGTAAAATATATGAAAATAATGACACCCATGTGTAAATCGACTACAAGCCACCGGCGAACATGAACACGGTACTAACATTACTTCAGATTTACTGACGTTTTTGTGCACAAAACATGTCGTGACGTCGTCAATTTCAGCGTAAAGACCGTTGTGAAGTCGCTCTGAATACTGAGGAAACTGCATAAGTTCATTGTATTTGTGTAATGTATTTTGTGTTTATGCCATCAGCCCTCAGGGGCATTTTGTGCATAAAGACATAGTTTGTTGGAGATTTTCATATGGCTACTCGTCATGGTTTCCATTGTTCCCATATTAGAATATTTGGTAAAGTAGAAAAAGATGTGCTCTTGAATTGGGTCTCAATTGGGGTCCCTTTCCCGAAATCCCGTCACTATTTTCACTTTCCCGTCGTTTCCCGAGTATTTTATAAAGACTTTTAAACAGCCTTTTCTCGTTTCACGGGCTCTTTTTCAGTTGTTCCTGCTTCACACTCGACACCCTTCCCCGTTTTCAAATGTTTTTTTTTTGCCACCGTGATTCCGTTTTCCGCTTACTTAAATCCCACTCCCCGCTTATACCCCATAGAGACCCAAAAGAGTTTGAATCATTTCATTCATGGACGCATTCAACTTTTTAAGAAGATAACTCAAAAGTGAATGCAAAAAACATCAACATGGCCTGAGTGCGATTTTCTTATGTCTATGATAAGTTTTTTTTTTGGGATGCCGGGATTCGAAGTTTTTAAGCTCGGGAATTCGGGATTTATAATTTAAATTTTTTAGGTATGTAATCTAGTGTAGTCTGCCGGGATTAAAATAACAATGCCAAAATACCTACAATCACCATTTAATTTTTCGCGGGAAATGTTACTACTTTGTTCCGCGAATGTTGTCATTAGAAACGGAAATGAATAGCGTATTAATATATTACTCTAAGCATTGAACGGTATATTGCTGTAAGTAAATGCCAATTCTATATCTTTATTGTGAAAAAAATATTTATTGTCCCTTTGAATAAATGTCTACATAATTTACAAATCCTATAGTAGCGCTTTTATGAATGAAGTCTTCGGCCTAATTTATAGAGCGGACCAATATCCTGTAATTGTGCTGTGGTCAAATTAATTACAAGACAACATCAATAAATTATCAAATGTAACATTCCCTGCAGGCAAGTGATAATTGTACAAATTAGGTTGTGCAGGGATGTACGAACCCCGAGCTTTAGACACTCTTTGATGATGAAGGCTGGTGGCCATTGTTCCCCTCGCTTGATGCACAATTTGTTTCGGCAATTTTCCTTTGAAAGTTTACCATGCATAATTTCACACAGGAGTAGGAAATAATTATTTTTATCACATTTCAACAAGAGATATACATTAAATTCCAACCCTCTCAGCTTTCCCATGTTGTCTTGGGTGACACTGTGATAGCCAGATGTGACGTTGACAAACTAAGAAAAATTTTAAATAGTCATGCCGTAATTGCCAATTTTTTATACCAAGCAAAATGTTTGCCATTTCTTCTTCTTCTTCCAGTATAGTGCATGACCACATGCACTTGTTTCATAAACAATGTAAGCCCCCTTCCTGTCTTCTTCCACTGAAAATGGGACAAGTCCAAATTAAATGAATATTAATGTGTATTGGAAGGGAAGGGGCACCCAGAAAAATATATCGGGAATCAAACGCTGCAATCCAGGCATCAAAGGGATAACGAATAACCAGCCAATAACGAGTTGAAGTGGGGCTGGTAAAAACCATAGTTGCTAACCTTGTTCAAGAAGAGAGGGAGGGACTGATATTTTTTTAATGAAACAGATGCCTGTGTGCATGACTGCAATTAATGTTAAAGTTTAACTGTAACATTAATTGCCCAATCTCATTTAAGATAAGTTGTGCAAATGGTGTCGACAGATTCACATTGCACCGGGAGTCACAAAAATATAGTTACCTTTAGTCTGCAAGATGTTGTATCTGTGTATACATCTTGTACATATACTTTCAATTTGAGCTATAAACATGATTATCGTGATCTATATAGGGTTAGGCTAGTACTGTGCTAATGAAAGACGTGTGTTCAGTTCAACATGTATTCATGACATACTCAAAAGTAAACAAGACAACGTTACAGAACAAAGACGTTACGTAAACAAAGGGTAACGTTAGTTACGTCCATTACGTCGGGTAATAGTTCTAAGCGTAGATAATCCTTGACACTGCGGGCACCAAAAGTGAAATGAAATGAAAAGTACTTAAAATAAAATATGAATTACAATAAATGAATTATCAATTAACTTTAAAGTCCATAATTTGAAGATAAAATAAAATTCCTTAACCTAATGAGTCCATTTGTTTATCTTTTCTCTGGCTCTCACTTTTGACATCCGTTCGACTGACGTGTTCACATTTGGATCTACGTTAACTTCAATCGGATAAAGCTTAGATATTGGTCAATCAGTAGTTCCATTTTTAGTTTTTAAGTTAACTGCTCTGACTAGTCCATCCTTTCCTTTAATAAGTTTGTCGATTACAGCTAACTTCCAAGATGATCTCGGGGCCAATATCGTAATCTATATAGTGTTAGGCTAGTACTTCGCTAATGAAAGACGTGTGTTCAGTTCAACATGTATTCATGACATACTCAAAAGTAAACACGACAACGTTACAGAACAAAAACGTTACTTAAACAAAGGGTTACGTTAGTTATGTCAATTACGTCTGGTAATAGTTCTAAGCATAGATAATCCTTGACAATGATAAATAAACTATCATATTGGCTTACAATGTATTTTCAACTAATACATGAAAAACCTGATTGTGTCAATTTTAAAATATGAAAATTCTTTTTAAAGAGATTCCTTTGTACAACAATTTTAGTTACATTCTTGGTATCACGAGTTAAACTGTTAATTGATTGCATGATTAGCTAGAGTTTAACATCCAGTTAGCAATATTTCAGCTATATCAGGATGAGAACAAGTCAATCAATTCAAAAAATTATAAGTAAGAGAAGAAAGAAGTGAAGGTGTAAGGGACAACCATCAACTGGGGAAAGAAGTTTTGATTGTCATAGGGAAAGGGGAGAAATGGGTTGTGGTAGGTAATTTAGCCTTCTATACAACTCCCAGTAAGTCTGCTCATCTTAGAAAAATATAAAACGGTCTTTATACTGCATGGAGCGTAGTATTTCTCCTCACCATATGGTTCATGGTCAGGCGTTCTGTATCAACTATTATTACCCAACTACCCCGCATAGAAGGGGCATTCCCTTATCCACCTCCTGTTGATGCACATGGCCAGTCTGTGCCAAAAACTTTTTTTATAACTAGTCCTTCGGGCTAGTTGAGGTAACAGACTTACTAGTCCGAATCCCATTTTACTAAACCGAAAAAAAAAAAAGTTACGGTGAAGAAAGGCAATGTAGATTTAGCCTGTTGTCTAGATATATGCAATATAAAATTTCTGCAGTTAAAAATTCTTACTAGTCCGGTCGGACTAGTACTGTAGTTGAAAAAATTTACTAGTCCGAATTCAAATTAACTAGTCTCGGGCATCGGACTAGTGCCTTACGGAGCAGACTGCATGGCAGCTCTAGCTGGAGCCACTGAAAACAGAATCGGGTGCTGGGAGTTAAACTATTGCTCTGTTAACATGGTTAAGCAAATTTACAGTAAGCATACCATTAATAACACAGAAATATCACCAAATGTAGTCATGTATCCATTTTTTTATATTTTATGTCTATCACTCTAAATAAAGGTTTCTTTTTTCCCCAATATGTCTATCAACTTGTTCTCTTTTTGCATTTCAAGTGGCTGAATGCATCACTATAAATGCAAAAGAAAGAGTTAATCACTAGATATTGCACTTCGCAGACACATACATCTATCAGGCCTAAAAAAAATACCTGTGTTTCCGGTAACATGCTTTTTAAAATTAGGGTCGGTAGGTAGGCATATTTTTTTATTTTTCGAAAACTTTTTACATAGACATATAGAGAGTAACTTCTGGACTTTAACAGTGATTCTTTAAAAATTGCCAAAAAAACTTGAGGGTAGGCATTTTAAGCCCCAAAAATCTAGGGTCGGTCAGGTTACTGGAAACACAGATTTTTTTTATTCTACCTCTTAGTGATTTATCATGTTTATCAATGTAAGTCTTTGGCCGTATTTTAACAGGGGATAATGACATTATCCCTCAGCTCGGTGCTCCTTTTTTTCCCAGAATTTGTGTCAGTGTAGTAAAATACAACTTTTATATTCACAGTGTAGCCAACAAGATAAAGATGGGGAAGAAGTTGGAGAAAGGACTGAAAGAGAAGAATGCTTCAGCAGTCAGTCAAGATGAAGAAAATCCAAATAAAACTCCAGGTTTGTTTAGTGTCTGGTGAATTCAAATAATTTTGTCTGGCATTTAATCGTTTTCTTTAATTCACAGCCATTATAAGGCTGGCCCCTAATGGAAGAAGGTTCCCAAAATTTTTTCAAGTACATGTAGCCTCAGAAATTTCATTACAGGATAGATTTAAGATAAAAGTTGATTTTTTTTCAAATTGACTACACAAAATACAAAATAATTCCTAACTTCATTCAGTGATTATAGCTATGATGAAAGGTCTCATAATTATAGACCCTGCTTTAGCGGGCAGTATATTAAGTGATCATGGTGTCTGTTCATTCATCTGTCCGTCTGTTCGTTATTCCGCCCTCCATAGGGGTACACACTTTGTGGGGACAACTCTTAGACTTCTTGGTGAAATCCAATGAAACTTTCACAGAATGCTCAGTACACATTACCATTGTGCTCCATTTATTTAAAATTTTGATTTGATCATTTTTGGGGGAAGCGGGGGGTATATTATTTTTTTAGTAGTTCATCTTTATTTTTATTGCTTTTCACAAGAATCAATTATTTTAAAATCATACAAATTCCCAATTATTTGTATTTACCCTAAATTAGGATTCCCAAATGAACAGAGTGTTATAAAAAACTATACCCAAATAAGCCTTTTCTCGAAATACTCTGATAAACCCCTTAAAGAAGATTTTTAAGTCATCAAATTCTTGTGAAAATTGGTTACCATTGAGACTTCAATACCAGATATAAAGAAAGTAATATCTCTAATATCTCAAAAACATTGTAACTTGCTATACCATTCAAACAAGGTAGGTGATTTTGTATCAAAATAGACGATATAATTATCTCTCTGTATGTTTTCAGAACCATACAACTGTACGGGTAATTTCCAGGCAGATTTTACAGAGCTATGTCGACGTAACAGCATGACCTACATACCACCAGTAATTCCCAGAGCTCGACCACCAAACATAATGGGACACACAGAGAGTGGAAAACCAGATAAAGGCAAGGGAAAAGCTCCACAGGCTCCTGTTGAACCAGAACCTGATCCGGAGCTGGATATGGATGGGGGTGTGTAGCTTATCTAATACACTAATCAATATATAATGCTAATGTGCTATTAAAATTTTCAAGATTACGTAGCATGTAGTTTGCTACACTATGGGTAACTTTTAACTTTGATTTATTTCAGTAGATGCAGTTTATGAGTCTTAATTTACATTTGCATACTATTGTATTCTTTTGCACTGATATTTTTAAAAGCTATGACCAATGGGTCAGAACATAAGGCAATCAATCTCAAAATAAAGGGGGGTCATTAAACGGCAAATGACAAAGAAAAGCATGGCAATACAAAAACAACTCAAATAGAGACGGCATAACTTTGATAGAACAATTATTAACAATAAACAAGAACTCCACAAAACTAAAACTCTGGCAGTGTGACACCCCCACCCCCACCAATCCACAAAAAGCTGCAGGTATCATCAGGTGCTCCAGAATTGTAGCCATAATCTGCTCCACTCCTGGCACAAATACAAATATTTTATTTCCATAAATGAGGCCCACAGAGAGGCATGTGTGACATATAGATTGACAGAGATAACAGTTAAAGAGAAATCTAAATTTTAAATATGCATTAAATCTAGTTATCATTAGTTTAAAAGTATACAGTGACTGTCCAGAAGAAATTAGCAAATGCTCTTTAAGATAAGACGATCTTCAGAATTTAGTAGCCAAATTAGTTTATTGACTGAGGATAAACTTTGAGAAATTATCACAAGTGGTATCTACAGAGCTAAAAATTTTATCTCATTGACTATTAAAATATGTACATCTTAAAAGAAAATGAGTTTCATCTTCTACTTCTCTATAATCACACTTCACACATAAACGTTCATTTGAAGAAATTATAGGTCGAACATATCTATCCGTTTCAATTTTAAGTCTATGATTACTCATTCTAAATTTTGTGAATATATTCTGTAATTATATTTAAGTATTTTTCAAATCATGAAGTGAGTATCATACGGGACTTCAGAGATAGGAGCTCCTCTCTGTTTTTTGACATAAACAGGAGTGAAAACTGGTACCAGACTCCATTCCTGTCGGATTCTTGCATTCCTCATTATCTGGACTACCCTCCATTCTGGCTTTTTTAATATAAAATGAGAATCGTATCAGTTATCCCAAAACATCTGTATTATTATTCTGGCCAGGATTTTAGAGTTTATTTTTCAGCAAGAGATATAGAAAAGGTATATAGATAATAGTGTTGCATACAGCTCTATATAATATGAATGATAATGTGCCGGTAAGGTGAGCTGCAAAGGTAGAATATATGATTCCGAATGTCAACAGTGATGAAAATCATCTTTTTAAACCTGTTAACATCGGAAAATTCAGCAAGGTCTTCGGCTGGATTCGAACCCCTGCTTGTTGTCATCTTATGGCAACACCGCCTGCACTATGTCCAGCGCCCTAGACCACTCGGCTATATTTTATATAGCCTAGGTGGCCGAGTGGTCTAGGGCGCTGGACATAGTGCAGGCGGTGTTGCCATAAGATGACAACAAGCAGGGGTTCGAATCCAGCCGAAGACCTTGCTGGATTTTCCGATGTTAACAGGTTTAAAAAGATGATTTTCATCACTCTTGACATTCGGAATCATATATTCTACCTTTGCAGCTCACCTTACCAGCACATTATCATAGATAAGGTATAGTTAACATTTAATGTCAAATTTTTAATCTTAATTTGGGTACGGTATTTTTTATTGATTTAGAAGGTAATTGTACTCATAATTATTGCTCATATCAAAGACGTTACGTTTTGGCAAATGTAACAATAGTAAATTATTATATAACAAGCATTTTTCAAATTTGTAATTGATTGTTATTTGATAAAACAAAATTCTATTGCTTCCTTGATATTGCAATAAAAGATAATCTTGTGGTAGATTTAATACTTAGAAATTTTAATGTTACAGTGTATGTATAATTCATGAAAAATGAAACTTTCATGAAAAGCTTGTACTAAAATAAAAATAACTTATTGTATTCATTTTGAAATTTTAATTTAAGGTACTTTTAGATGGACACTAATATTTCCATTCTAATAAATGGCTTTTTCTAATAAATGGGCACAATTCATATTACAATACTGAAATCTGCAATAAAAAGTAATTGCCACCGTTATTGAATAGAAGTTTGCTCACATTTCACTTAAATTTATATAATATCAGCAGGAAAAATATGGGAAGGCAGTCTTTTTCTATACGCAAACAAAATTTGAGGTCGTATATTGGTATGATACTGGCGGTGGACATTTTGTTTCCCTGCGATAACTTAAGTTCTAGTTGATCAATCCTTATGAAATTTTAACACAATGTATCTGGAACAAAAGGAAGGCTGGGATTGGTTTTCAGTACAATGGCCCCACCCGCTTTGAAGAAAAGGGCCAAATTGGGTGTTTTCATATATTGGGCTGTAGAATATTTATTATTTATCAGATTTTGATGGGGTTTCTTTCAGTGTACTCCTGAGAAAATTTTCAGTCTGTGGTATGTCAATGGATTTTACGTCTCATGTACTGTTCATGAAATAAATGGGCCCCAAAGGGGGCAAATCTCAAAATTTAGATTTTTCTTATTTTTAGTCCGATTTTTATGCAGTTTTTTTGCAATGGATTCGTTATGAAAAGTTAACTAGCACTGCACCATCATATTTTTGATATCTTGTTTCTTTTTTGAGAAATGAGGTTCCAAAGGGGGCCAAAATTGCAAAGGTGCAGATTACCAAAAATTTTTATTTTTCATTGGATTTCGATGGGATATTTTTCTTTGGATTCCTTTTGATGTAAGCCTTCAGCAGTATGCCAACAGATTTGGAATATCTCTTTCTGTTTCCGAGCTATAAGGGGTCAAAGGATCCAAAATTGCTATTTTTCAAAATATGTAAAATCTTTATTTTTCATTGGATTTCGATGGGATTTTTTTCTTTGGATTCCTCTTTTTGTAAGCTTTTGGTAATGTGTCAACAGATTTGGTGTATCTCTTACCGTTTCCTAGCTATAAGGGGTCAAGGTGCCAAAAGTATTATTTTTCAAATTATCTTATATATATATTTTCATACTATTTTAATGTTTTTTTTTTACTTCTGATCCCTCTCGATGTAAGCTCTCAGTAGTATGTCAACAGTCTTTGTGTAACTCTTGCAGTTTTTCATAGCTTTAAGGGATTAAAAGGGCTAATTTTTATGTTCCCAAGGCCTACTCCATGTCCAGCTGTGTCAAGCTCCTTATTATGTCCATCTAATTACAGTGTTAAGCTCTTTACTATGTCCACATTCACTTTAAATTACACTTGTTCAAATTTCAGTTGTCAACATGCTGCGGTCGTATCATGCTGCGCTCGGCGTAGCCCTTTATTATAATAAGAATAAGATTGTTTTCCAATTGATGGTCCCACAAGGGGCATATAAATTTCATACAATGATTAGCTTTCATTTCAGGTACATATACATACAAAATTAGACAAGGAACACGAGAACATATATATGTATAATAATATTACCATTGTAACAGATTGATAACTACATGTATACAATAATATTTTATATTTTTGCATTCATTTCCAAATTTTCATAGCAACTCAGCATGCCCATTAACCTACTGCAGTACGTAATTCACATACATTATAAACATACATGTACAATTTCACAAATCAAAACATGCAAGCACGTACATTTGCAAAATTGATCATTAAACATTGTGGTTTTCAGATTCATTTGTATTGTTCAAATCAAAAGTGAAAGGAAAATAGTTGTCAACATATGTCATTCAACTTGATAAGTTCAAGTAGCAAAATAAAAATACTGGTTAGCATATGTACCCTTAAAAAAACACCATGTACCCCCAAATTTAAATTCAAAGGGTACATGTAACCCCAAATGCAAAAAGCAGTGGGCATGCTGAAACTATACAGATCCATTGTTCAAACACAGAGTACAATTCATTACTGAAAACAGTCTGGCATACCTGCCAACTTTTAAAAATGCTCATGTACTTGTTTAGTGTTTAACCCAACAAAATGTTTAAAAACATCATTTGAGGAAACATTTGATATTTTAATAATTTTAATTTAATTTGCATATTAGCAGGGGGTCCAACCTAACTGGTATAGAAACCCTTTTGCTCCAACCAATTCAGGACTTCTCCATCCAATTAGATTGGATCCCTTGATTAGGAAATAAGCTGACATGATAAGCTGCATTTACTTAGGGTAGCGATTTCCGAAGTTGTTTATTTTTGGATAGACGACGTTGACCAAACTACATTTAAGTTCACCTTATAAATTCATATGCCGAGACAATCAAATAGAACAAAAAGTCGGATTGGCATAATAAATACAGGAAATTAATAATTAATTACTTATCACCAAATTAAAAAAATTATAAGGATAAAACATCATTAAAATATGAAAAAGAAAGGAAATGGGGTAAATGTCAAGGAGACAACATCCCATATATATATAAAAGAACTTTTATTTGTTTGTGAGTGAATTTGTCCCTTTATACTCAATAAATTCCTTTAAAATGGTGTTTAATTCTATAATAACAGAAAATTATAATTTAAAAAAAAATTAGTACAGTATTTCTTAGAATTCTTAAATTTACTTTCAGTCAACAAATGAAGTAACATGTTTTTTTGTTTTACTTTGTAGAAAGTGTTGAAGCACCACCAAAGACATTTTCCGTAAAGGACAAATTTGAATATTTCAAACCAAGCATCCAAGTTGAAATGGACAACTTTGATAAAGGTGAAACAGTCACCGAAATCTACATCAGAGGTAGGAAAAATACATATTGTAAAGGGGGTGTGGCAGAAGTCCCCCCTTTCATATAGTAATGCAAATAAATTTATATAATTTTGGTCCTGCTTTCAAATTAGATTTACTGATCAGTTTGAGAATTACATTACTGTGTAACGAGGAAGTTGTTCTTAGTAATTGTTTGGTTTAAATTCAATTTTGATGTCAAAATGTTTGCTTTCTTCTGACTTAATCATTGTCATGACATGAAAAAAGGGACCATGACTAATCACTTCATGCCTTTATAACTCATTTATTTTTTTATGAGCAGAAAAGGCGGGTCATGTCTATGTGAAATTTGGACTAAAAAATGATAAACCCATTTTACAACTGTATCTCTTAAATTACAACATTTTTCTCCTCTCCTGATGCTTAAATTTTCATGTAATTTTCAAGTGCATCTGCTATCCCATATTTTACGAAAAGATATGGAGTAAATGAACATGAGACCATAACACATATGTTAACTCCAACTGCAATAATTTTAATGAGCTGTATGGCCATTTCGAAAATTTATTCCTCATCAGCAGCACTAGAACCCAAACAAAGGAAAGCCATAATTTCAAAAAATAATGTATGTTTTGCTGCAACAGTCCTAGTTGTCAACAGATTTAATGGACAGGAATAATTACATACATTTTGACTTGTTAACAATGGGTATCAATTCTAAACTATTACAATTTAGTAGATATTATCAAAATTTTATTTTTTTCAGGTTGGAAGGTAGATGAACCAATTATGAACATATTCAAACAGTGTTGGCCAGTCATGGAAAAATTACATACAATTAAGTAAGTGACAACTGTTATTACAGTTAATCTTTTCGATACTGATTAATGAAGAAAGGATATGGAGTAAATGCACATGAGACAAACAAAGCAATGGAACAACACTTTTATTGTTGTTCTTCATCTTGAAGTCACCATGAGGCCTTCAACAATGAGCTTTGGTCATACCTCAAAGTTCAAGATGGCACCAAGCACAGGATTGAGTGGAATTCTTGGCTAAATGTAGGATACTCCTTGTTGTTTTTTTCTTATAGAAGTGGTATTGTCAACAAACATATTTACTGCAGATAGCCCCTGACTTACTCCATGTTTCTCTTACAGAATATCAAGATAGTTACCTGTTTTCACAGGAAAACTCATTGTTCACACTTCCCATTGTTACAACAACTTTCGTTCATTCATGCCTGAAGAGATTCATCCTCTAGGAAAAATCTATCAAACTGATTAAATGACTTCAAAGTGATTACCTTGATTGGTACAGAAAGAAAACTTGACAATACAAATGAGTGATACTGGGGGGTGGTATCAAACTTGTTTTGCCTTTATTTCTGATTCTGAATAGATATTATATTCGAATTACATGTTACAAAAAGTATTAGTTTATTACAGTAAAGTGGTGTAATGTCATTATGGTTTTATCTGAAAAAAAGAAAAAAAAAGAAGGAAATCTGTTTGTGAATTAGACTGCAAATAGCCTGGTTGGGTATTAATTTACTGTAAATAAGCCTTCCCAAAAATTGCTTTCTAAATCTTCATATTTTCTGGATGGCACAAAGTTTTTGCTAATTTTGCTAGTACCTGTAGTTAAAAGAAATACAGTCAGGTTCTATAAATTTAAGACCAGTAAAATCTATTTCTTTTGAATGATTTATAATCCATAGAAAAAACTCTGATACTATCCCCAACTTTTCTCATCATTTTAATCCCTTTGAAGTAGTTTAATCAGTTTGTTCGATTTCTCCTAGCAAATGAAACTCCTAAAGTGTGAAGACAAATTCTTCTCACAAATGACCTATAAACAAGACAGTTTACCTGGAAACATAGATAATTACCTTGGGCTACTCCAATTGATCTAGGGGTAAACTCAGATGTTATCCGCAGTAATTAATAAAGTGGTCATACAAAAGCTGGCAACAACATCTTAGTCTTTTTTATGCCCCCGTTGTTAGGCGATGGGGGCATTAAGTTTTCCCCTTGTCCGTACATCTGTACGTCGGTCAGTACATAAGTAGGTACGTACGTTCAAAATTTTTGACTTTGTCAAGGATTTCTCAGCTTGTGTATGCAGGAATTATTTATTATGAAGCTTTAGTATGATGAGTTTTACTGTGTCTCACCTTTTCAAGTCTGTCACTTATCTACTTCCTGTTTGCCGATATATCAGTATGGCGGGGCATCCGTGTCCCATTGACACCTTTTATTTCATACAGGTTTTGTTTAACACAGGCTTTTGGTTTTGACTTTCAAAAATCATTGTCCAGAAAAAGATTTATTCTATACTTGCCACTTTTTCAAGGTAAATGATTTATTCCTAGATACTTACATGGTTTTATTTGTTCCATTTTGTAGTTTGTGGAATTGTGGATTGACAGGGGAAGTAATCAATATAATGGCAGCTACAATACCAAACATAGTTAATATAAGGTAGGTTCATTTTTGAAGAAAAAAAGTTGAATTGTATCTTTTTGGTCATGATAATATTAAAATGAATTTGGACAAAAACATTGTGTTTTCAATCAAAACTTCGTATTATTTTTGAAGGATGTAGTAAGATGAAATTAAAAAAAATCTACGATTTTAAATTGTTACTTTAAATGGAAAGGGCATTGACATAAGAACAAATTTAGCTAATGATGAAGAAATAATGTATAGTAGTGTAAAAAAATTGCCTTCACTTATGATAATTATTCCTTTGTTACAGAAATCTTGTATTAGATGGAAATACAGTAACTGAAGAAAACTGGCATGAACTTATGGGAGAAGATAGCCAGTAAGTATATAAGGTTCTAACATCGATGAAAGTGCAAGATCAAGAAATCTCAGATATACCCAAGGGTGAGATCTCAGTATTTCCAATTTTCTCTGACAAGGCTTACCGAGTCGGAGAACCATTAAAATCTTACCAGCGAATGTCTGAGATTTCATTATCCCCTCGCCCAACGAAGTTGGGGAGGTGATATAGTGTTTTACCCGTTCGTCCGTCCGTCCGTTCAAACTTAAGACCATATATCTTTTGAATAACGAGTTGTAGATGGACAGTTTTGTCCATGGATGCATCTTGAAGAGTACTTGAGGTTGATATATAGAATAGGTGGATTTGACCTACATTTCATGCATGAGTGACTCAGGTTTTTGTAAGAGTCCAGACCTGGGATACTACAACTTGTAGAGGAATAATATTTTGTATGTAGATGCCTCTTGTAAA
>MJUU01064954.1:29820-45439 GCA_002080025.1 Modiolus philippinarum
AATTTTCAAAAAACTTTAACCTTGCCTCTAGAAGGTAGGCTTTTAGTGGTAGGGTGTTCATATTTGGTATGTAACTTCCTTATGATGATAGCTTTCTTCTGGTACCATACTTGTAGACATTTTGACCTTGACTTGCCCTGAGGGCAATTTTCAAAAAACTTTAACCTTGCCTCTAGAAGGTAGGCTTTTAGCGGTAGGGTGTTTATATTTGGTATGTAAATTCCTTATGATGAGTGTTTTCTAGTGGTACCAAATTTGTAGACATTTTGGCCTTGACCTTGCCCTGTGGACAATTTTTAAAAAACTTTAACCTTGCCTCTAGAAGGCAGACTCTTAGTTTTAGGGTGTTCATATTTGGTATGTAACTTCCTTATGATGAGAGCTTTCTTCTGGTACCATACTTGTAGACATTTTGACCTTGACCTTCCCCTGAGGGCAATTTGTAAAAAACTTTAACCTTGCCTCTATGAGGTAGGCCTTTAGTGGTAGGGTGTTTATATTTTGTATGTAACTTCCTTATGGTTAGAGCTTTCTTGTGGTACCATATTTGTGGACATTATGACCTTGACCTTGCCCTGAGGGCAATATTTTTAAAAACTTTAACTTTGCTTCTAGAATTAAGTTGTTTAATGATAGGGTGTTTATATTTGATATATTTGACTTTCTTGTAAAGAAAGCTTTCTATTACTTTCGAATTTATTGTGCATTGAGGTTACTGGAATCCCCAGCGAGCTATGTTGTCTTCTGACAACTCTTGTTTTGCCTATTTTACAACAAGCACTGTTGAAGTCAGAAATGTTCCTCCATTACTACAATGTAAAAAAAATATTTAAAAAAAAATTTCTTACCTACCCTACCTTACTTTGAAGACAATGTTACCCCAAACACACAATTTATTTTTCTAGGGTTAGTAGGTCATTGATTTTAACCCTGAAATTTTTATGTCATCAGATTAAAAGTAGCTCTTTAATTAATTTTGATAGGATCCAAAGGGTGGAAAAGATGCAAAGGAGGAAGAAAAACATGATAAAACAAAGAAAAAAGAAAAGGAAGATAAGGCACCAACAAAGAAAGGTGGGTTTCTATGGAAACAGGGGAAATAACTACTTCATTTGAACAAGGGATGTAATTGTGTGCTGTCTCATTATACAGTTGTAGTTCAATTGATGTGGTTCCGAAGGGCTAAACATCCTCTTTGAGTGTTTTTGATAAAATAATTTCATTGGTGGAATTTAGTAGATAATTGTTAGACCTTAAAAAATAATGAAGGATGTTTTGCTACTTGGTTTTCTGTATAACAAGGATTTCAATGAATTTGTAATTGGATAATTAAAGCTTAATCTTAATTAACGGAGCATGAGTGTTGGTTAAATGTTTTTATATTCAAAACCATTCAATATACATGAAAGATGTAAATCTATCAAAATTACAAAAAATATAACATAGATTTATGTGCTTATTTATCAAATTTTTGGCAAGAAAAAAGTTTCTCTTGATTTTTTCATTGCCTCATAATTGGCTTGTCTTTAGTGGTTTGATTAGAGGTCTAGATAGAATTACATAATGAGATAAAACATTGTGATAATTATAATGAGACGAGACACTAAGTTAGATTCTGGTAGGGAGACAAGACATTAATGTCAAAATTTTGTTATGAGGCACCATGTTTGTAATATTGAGTTGAATGTTTTAGTGTGTCACAACAAACTAATATAAACTTTGTCTTTTTCTTCAGAATCACGTGGAGCAAAAGGTTACTAAAGTCACTGCATTCCCTCAGACAGCTTATTTCTGTCTATTTCTATAGAGGCCAGAAAATTATTACCTTTTTGTGATGTTTCCCTGTATATCAGATCTAGCGACTAAATTGGCAATTTTTATTTTGGATAGAAAATTATAAATTGAAAAACAAATATTAATTCACTTTTGCACAAAACAAATGAGTGAATTAATGTGTTTTACAAAACTAATTCACTAATTGTGAGTGAACTGTAATTCACGAATTGAATAAATTAGTGAATTACTGTGTTCAAATAAGTAGAAACTGAAACAGTAATTCACTGATTAATTCCCTAAATGATCCATGGTGTGAATTTCAATGTTTAAACAAGTAGTGATTTACTTATTCACAGAGTGAAAGAACGAGTAGCTAAGTTTAAACAGGATGTAATTCACTTATTAAGTGGACTTACGAATAAGTGAATTACAGTATTACATGCCCATAGATAAAAAAAGTTGTCAATTTGTTATGATATTTTGTTCCATTTTCAGCTAATGTATTGGTTTGAGGTGGGTATTTTTAAAAATGAACTTAAAAATTGTGTATTTTTTTCTGAAATTGCAAAAATAAAAGAGAATCTACAATTCACACTATGTAAACAATGTACTGTGCCTTCTCGATAATAGCAGTGTCCTCTATAAAGTATGCCTTCCTGTTCTTTTTAAATGAATTTTAGAGGGAACAGGAAGGCACATTATCACTGAGTACACTATATTATATGGTGTACTGTGCCTTTTTCATTTCTAACAAAGAACAGGAAGGCACATTTTATAGAGGACATTGTTTACACAGTGTGATTTCGTGTAACATTGATTCGCTATTGTAAACTATTGATTCCCAAGCCATGTTATATAAGGAATAAAACATCACAGAAAGGTATAAAGCAGATTTCAACAATCAGTTCCTTATTTTATGATACATTTAGATGAATTTATCAGGGTAGACAACTCTCATTTACAAGGACAAGGGGAGACAATTCTTCATAAGAGGCAAAAAGGGGGAAATACAGGTACATTGTAATCCATCATCGAAGGGAAATACCTCTTATAGCTTAAAATTTTATTTTTAAAATATGTGTTTAGAAATCAAAGTACCTTTTTGAGTAAAGTTATATTGATTCAATTTCTATATATGTTTGAAAATGTCCTTATGAAATATTTTTTTTTGATGTTTACTGAATTTGTTTCACTGATCAAAATTAGAGCAGACAAATAAATTTTAGGAAATTGAAATGAGTAATTTTTATTTACTGATAACTTTGGGTATCACTCTAGACCCTGCTCTCACTTGAAATATTTGAATCCATTGCAATCAATTCCATATAGTTTGGCTGTTCTTACTATAAAAAGCTTGATTTACAAAAAAACGATTTGAGCTATATTGTGAACACTTTGGGATCCATTGTAATCAATCTAGGTGCTTTGAAACAAGCACATTGGAGGATCCAAAGGGGGATAACGGGGATTTGAACCCCCCTTTTTTGGACAATCATGTATTTGTTAGTGGAAATCCTGATGTTTTACTAAGAAATACCCCAAAAAATTTTGCGGCTCGCTCCACTCGGCGAAATTTCCTTTCACTTTTTAAATCAGAACCCCCCTTTTAAAATTTCCTGGATCTGCACCTAAAGCATTTGATTGATAGCAATCAGTTCTGATGAGAACGCTGAAAACTTATTGAGTTAGATCACAGTTGATTCAGATATTTCAAATGTGAACATAAACGGTTTGAAATGACTTGATCTGAATTTGGATCGATTGCATTAGTTCTTTTGTGTTATATTGTTGAAATCTGTGGTGTTATTTTACTGCTTATTAATATATATTCCAGAATTGTCATACTATCGTATAAGAATAACAGAAAACACAACATACAAATATATATTATTTAAGTAAAAAACTGTTAGAATTATATTTGCTTATGATTTTGTCAAATTATGTTGCTTTGTTTGATGTCATTCCTCAAGGTAGACAACTCTCCTTGACATAAGGGAGACAACTGGTTTTTTATTGCAGTGTATTTATATATTTTTTTTTGACCTGTTGAGTTTTGCAGATTTTGTTGAACCCTTAATTGAACCCCATAACAGTTGCCTAATATGATGAACTACGTTTCATGCTTGAATAATTTTGGTAAATGAATTCATTTTTACCCCATTAAATAAATCACCAACCTTTCATGTTCAGTAATACACAAAACAATGTCATGACCTACTTTTCATGCTAGAGTTATTTTGGTAAGTGAAGTCAAGCTGTACACATTTATCATGTTATGACCCATTTTTAATGGTTGGTAAATTCTTTACATCATCAGTAATTCTCACTTAATTAACATTAGATTAATCTGTCACTCTTTGCCAAATATTCAGCTGTAGCAGCCATTTTTAAGAAGTTATTTCAGCATATGAATAATAATTGACCATTTACATATTTTACTAATTTTTTTGCAATTTGAATTTAAATATTCATGTTTGGTTCTGTACTTTAACAGACTTCATCTGTTGACAGTCTGGATTTGTCTATTACGATTCTTTTATTACTTGAGCAGTATTTAGCTTTTGGATTTCCATTTTCACTTTAATTTATATGGTCAGTAAAATTATCCTCGATTATTTATTGAAGTAGCACACAATGGTTGAAAGACACAAAATTTCCCAAAATTTTCAGAAAATGAATAAAAAAAGACTATCCAATTTCTATGAGGCAGAGAAAGTAGGGTGATTTTTTTGGGCGGGAGGGAGTGTGATGATAATGTACTAATTATGTTATTATTAAAGTGGTGAAAAGAAACATGCTTTCGTTTCATGAGGAATATATAAAACAAACACTGTTCACTTGTCATAAAAATCTTGATTTTATTAAGGAGATAAAAGTGGGACTGTTGGAGGTCGAAGTTCAGGAGGTGAGTCATGCATGACAAAAAGGGAGGTCAATATGTAGAACTAATTTGAGAGTCATTCTTCAAATAATAAAATTGTCTTAAAAAGATAAAAAAATCATCCCTATTTTCTAAAATGATAAGAAAGGACAAAAATAATGAACTTTGTTAATTTTACCCTCGCTCAATAGTTAGTAGAGAAAACTGCATTAAACTTGTTTTTACTTGTTTTGAAGAAATTTTTTTCAGTTCAAACATTTAAAAAATTGTAGTTTGTATTTATGGTATATCTAAAATTATGGTTATTGACAAATATTTTAATAGTGACCAAAAATCTCAGGAATCCACAGTGCGTAGGAGTGAATTAGGTATTTCGTTCACAAGATTGACATTTTCAATGATCATAATATTGGATTAGATAAAATTTGAATTACATGAATTTCTCAGTATTTCAAGTCATGATTTACAATTATTATCATATTGATAGTGATGATTTTCAAAGATTTTGTAGTTAAATGATGTTGCTAACGGTGTTACGACGTTACTTCATGGGGTGATAAGAAATCTTCTATATTCCCTATTACAAGACAATATTATTTAAGGATGTAGTAAGGTGAGGTTTTTGCAATTTGTAAAAGTAATTCGGATTTCTCTGATTTTCTCCAGTATTACTACGTAAAATATTTTGCCCCATTACACCCAATTTTCTTGTTATCAAAGTCTTCAGAAGCTCATTTTAAGTCAGTGCGCCAAATTTTATTAGATTGTAGATTTTCTTTCTATGTGAAACAAATCGATATTGTGTCCATGCTATACTAAGGTAAAAGTCCAAGAGTGCTTTTCCCGCCATTTCTTAAAATGTGAAATATCTTGAAAACAAAGCCCATAACCTATCAATATGTTTAGCTTACTTTATTCCTTTAACAATGCTCTTTCCATTTAGGGTATCAATTTAAAATCGTAGATTTATAAAATTTCACCTTACTACATCCTTAAGTACAAAATCGTCGAAAATCATCGCTATCAATATAATGATAATAATTGTAAATAGTCATCCATTTATGAACTGGGATATTAATAATCAGTCATTACAATATTCTTACAAAGAGTCACTGTAAAGTTTGAAGGCTTTGTGGTATAGCTTCGTGGAAAATCTGTTTAATTTATAAAAAACAATTGCATCCAACACCAATATGCAAGCTCAAAGACCATCAAATATACGACCAAATGAAGATCTATAAAAATAAAAAATGTGGCGAAAAGGGAAGTTAATTATTTGAAATAAAAACAAACTGACTGACTATCAAAAATATGTACAGAAAAGATAATTTTATTATTTGGAATACATTTAAACTGACTATCAAAAAATTTGTTCAGGAAAGGAAAGTTTATTATCCTTAAAACTAGCAAACTGACTGTCCATTATATCTGTGTTAAAGAAAATAGAATTTAAATATTTTGAATAATATGAGAGGAAAATTAACATGGTAAAGAAAGGGGAAGTTCACTAATGAGAAAGTTAATTCTTCCTCAAAACATTTATTTATTTAGGAAGTGTCCATATGTTAGAAGAAATCAACTTCTGATTTTGCATTCATCTCGGAGTTTTTTTTCATGTTCTCAGTACTAGTAGCATTTCATTTATTAAGTTTCCATAGTAACAATATTTGTTTGAAGAATGACTTGAAAATATAAATAGCTTCTTTTTAACACTATGTAAATTCTTTGTAAATATCTGCATGTTTCTTCTAGTCCTCATGCATGATCCTAAATAACCAGGAATTATAGAACACATTTGTGTTCCTAGATAACCAGGAATTATAGAACACATGCATGATCCTAAATAACCAGGAATTATAGAACATGTGTGTTCCTAATTAACCAGGAATTGTAAAATACATGTGTGTTCCTAGATAACCAGGAATTATAGAACACATGCATGTACATAAATAACCAGGATCCAGGAATTATGGAATACATGCATCTATGTTTCTAAATAACCAGGAATTGTAAAATACATGCATGTTTCTTAATAGCCAGGAATTTAGTAAACCATGTTATGTTAATAAGTAACCAGGAAATTGAGAACACCACTGTGCTCCTTCATAACCAGGAATATGTGTATGCATGTTCTTAGTAACCAGGAATTGTAAAAAATATTTTCAACGATTCCTATTGAACATGAGGTGTATGTTCGTAATTAAAAATTATAAACAGAAAGAAGAATAGTATTGACAATTCATGCATGTTCTAGGTGTTTGTGGCCCACATAAAAAGGCCAAGTAGAGCCAATGGCATCATTTGCATCAGTGATCAGTTACTTGTTGCATGTCACCTTTCATTTGATATTCACAGGAGTTTTTTTACCCTTCTCACAACCTTGGTTTTGATGCATTTATTTCTGTTAAGGTTTGCTCCTTTTCATTGAGATCTTAGATCTGTCCCTGTTAATCATAAATTGCATGTGAGCAAATCAAGCTCTTTAGAGCCTCTAGTTTGTGTTGTTTTCTTTCCTTCCCTGTGTTTGACCTGATTGTTCTTAAGCGATTACCAGAAATAGGTCACAATATTACCTTTGACCTAGTTTAAGCTGTTACAGCTATCCTTGTCAATGATATGTTTAATAATTTTATGTCTGTTAGTGTTATTGTTTAAGGTTAATCATCTTAATAGATGTCGGAAAAATTAATTTCAAATCCTTTTTTTTTTACCGTCAGCATTTATGTATTGTTTCCTTGATATAGTAACACTGTTATATTTTGTACTGGTCTTGATGATAATGTTGTCTAAAAATAGCCTGAACATTTATTTTATTGTCTGCATGCAAATGAGAAATGTTCTGTCACAGGCTACAAAGACGTTAACATTTTCACAGGTTACAATTTAAATTGAAGTGGATGTTATCTTCCTTGTGAATGTCACAGAAAACTCCATGTCAGTTGATGTTTACATGCCTAAAAGATAATTCTCCTATTTTCAAATCATCATATGATTATCATGATTATGTAGATTGATCATTCATCACCATAGTAATTGGTGTACTTATGAGAACTAAATAGTTTTTCCTAGTATTTGCATTCAATTTGATTTTCTTTAAAAAAGGGGGGTAACCCAGGAAAATAACTATTTAAAATCAACTGAATGTTTTAATTCAATATGCTTTGAATAAGAATTAAAGCTTCTCGGTGATCACAAGATGAAAGGGTATACTGGTACTTTGCATGTTAACAAGTGAAGTCGCACAAAAAAAACAATCATGCATGTTTGTTTATTTCAAACGGATGAATCACTTGCTAAAAGAGATTGTTTTCAGGAACCAACACTATTTTTGTTGTCTCAATTTTCTTAATTTTACAGCGTTACCATGACAACATTGTAACCTTGTAAAACATGTATAATGACCTTGGTCACCATAGTAACACTAACCTTGTACTCAGAGTATATTGTTCATTAATAATTTGACATATTTTATACTACAGCGGCGTTACAATTTATGACGTTACTCAATCATGGTAATAAGTTATCCCCCTTGCACATTTTATTTTATTCTATCATTTTTCTTCACAACAGCAGCATTACGATTTGTGTCAACACTCAGTGGTAAAGGAGTTATTTCCCCTTTTCCCATTATTTCTTAATTATTTCAAATGACCACTTGATTAATTGGTTGACTTATTCATTAATTAGATAAAAGAAAAATATATGGTATTGAATTTTCTGAGAAATGTAGTTATGTTATGGTACATGTATACATTTGATTTAAATTCATGGTCTTCGTTTGATAGTATGGTGATACAACCATATTGACTCCATTTGACATTTTTCATTATCAAAAGGTACAGCTAACTGGCCATCAAGAATCTCATTTTGGATTATATCCTAAAACACCAAAATTTTTATTAAACATATTTTGAGCATACACTGTGTGTGCATGCCTCAGCCTTAGACTTTTTAAACTCCCATTAACTATTCTGAATTTAAACCTGTGTTTAACATTTCCACAAATTGACATTACTATTATGGAAAAAAAAAATTTCCTTTTTCAGGAAAATTTAAATTCTTATTTTGGTGGGTATAAAAAATAGGAGCATCTTTTACCTTCTTGTACATTTTATGCTCATATTAAGTTTTTAAGTGAACATATTCAAGAATTTTATTAGATTATTTATCATTGAAGGCTTACAAAGCCTAATCCCAATAGTATCACTCCACCCAGCAAAATTCACAAACATGTTTTATGAACCATAATAGACCACTTTCCTATTTCTGTTTATGAATGAATTGCTCCAGTTGAACTGGGGTCAATCAGCGCAAATTGCTTCACTAAACATTGTGATGTAAAAATTTTACGGGAAAAATCACCAACTGGAAACTCGTCTATAGAATATACTGAAAATGAAAGACAGCTACCAAATGAACAGCTAATTTTTTCAGAAAGGTAAACTTTTAATTTGCCGATAAGATATAACTAATATTTGAAAAATTTCAAGAAACGTAATGCCCTTGCTTTTACAGTAATTTATCATTATTGATTTCCAACAGTGTATTTTGTAACAACATATTTGACACACGGTAAGATAAACATGTTTCATTATTTCAAATATAGGTTAGAAATTTATTTTTATAGAGGTGTAGGATTAATAAATACATGGGCTATAAGAGGATAGATGGGAATTATTGAAAAATTTTATCTATCGTACTAATAATATTTGAATAGCAATCAGAAAATTTGAGAAATTTATATTCTTAGTAGAATATCCGAACAAATTCTGGAATCTACATTTGTTTACAATTTTCAGCTTTGAAAATTGAACCAGTTAACTTTGAGAATTGAACCAATTAGCTTTGAAAATTGAACCAGTTTACTATGAAAATTGAACCAATTGATATCAAGTGGTCACTCCCCCATTATAATCAAACTTATCCTCCATTTTGGCATGTCCATGTTGTTTTCCAGAGCTTGTTACAGATATTGGTGGCAGAGTTATCTACCCTGATTTGACATTTTGATAATTGTGTTATTATGAATTTATATATATTTGTTATTTAGTTATAGATAAGTAATGAAATTTAGATTCTCATTTTAAGTGTACTACCATAATCTCAGAACTTGTATTTATTTTACAATATTCCAAATGACACATGAATACTTTAAATATGCACCATTTATTTAGTTTTATCAGAAATTTGTATGAATGTCCAAACTGGGCAATATTAAGAAATTATCAGAACACTGCGAAGGGGTCACATGCGGGTTGCTATGCCGATGTCATGTTTTGGTATTATTTGTCATGTACATACTTGTAATATGTTGAATGAAGAATACATAAAAATTATTGCAATAAACAATAGATTAACAGTGCTAAAATAGAAATTTCAGCTTATTTCAATTTATTATAGAGTTCTTTTTATCATTTTGTGATTTACCGATAAAAGAAATATGGGAAATTTTGTTTTTGATACAGTAATAATCACGGCATAATACATCAATATGAAAAAGAAAGGAAATGGGGTAAATGTTAAGGAGACAACATCGTTCGCCCTAACCAGCTCACTTCAAACTTGCCATTGTTTTTGATAAAGTCTGTAACAAAATCAAAATGTCCTATATTCCATATATACAAGATAAGATAGTGAACCAATAGAAAAAGTTGCGGCATATTTGTGATGACTTTGAAGCAGATTTCAATTGTGTTTGTAGAAGATAAAGAATAATTTTAAATATAAAGCATCAGATAAAATTTGTAACACAAGAAAAAAAAATACATGAATGTTTATCTTATGAAGTGAAATAAAGTAGTTTTGTAGATAAAAGCTATACATTTTTTAAAACAATTTTTCATCTTTTATTAAAAGAGGTGTTATATATTACAGTACTTCGTTGCCTTGTTGAAAAACTGATCATTTGAAAAGTTACAATAGCTGCAGTTTAGAAATTTTATATATCAGGAGCATTTGCCTTATGCTAAACTCTGGTAGAATTTAGGTTATTTGTTCCATATCAGTTTTTGATACCACAGTTTTTTTTTTGGACTTCCAAATGATTGGGTTTTTTCTGTATTGATGAGACTTGAATTCTCGAAATGGCCATCTCAGCAGAGCTCAAATTAACAAGAATTTCGGGATATTGTTGTTTTGATCAGTTTGAGAGCAAACAGTTTAAATGAGAAAAAGGGGCGGATCCAGGATTTGAAGTCAAGGAGGCACAATTAGTGATATGCAATATTTTATCAAATAGATATTGGCCAAAACCCTGATTTTACTTTAAATTTTTTTTTCCCTGGTTATAAGAGATGGGGGTGGGGGGGGGGGGGGCAAACCACCTCCAAAATCTGGGGCTGAGGAGAAACATTTCTATAGTAGTATCATAATAGAAAGAAAAGTCAGCCATTATTTGTTGTCTGGTGTTAGAAATAGTACCGGTATATCTATATATATATACATACATACTAATTATATTTATGTCTGTTGTATTATATATCTTTATTAGAAAACAATTCATATCCTTGTTTAAATATCAAATTAACCTTTTTACTTTCAAACAGCATGAAAAAGTGTTAAAGTTCCTTTTCTTGTCTTGAAAACTCAAGATTGTGGTTAAAATCTGCTATTTTTCTTAATCATTTTGTACACTATCAGAAAAATGCACATTTTGTGTGTAATTTACTTTAAGTTTTGTGTCACCTTCATGCAGTTTGTAAAACTTTAAAGATTTAAGTAAAAACGAACACCTAAAATTTGATTTGAATATATTACCGACTGTTAATTTATTATCCTTTAAAATTTTTCAAAATCGTTAATGATAATTTATTAGTGTCAATCTCTTTTTGGAGATTTGACAGTCGACATAACATATTGAATAAATCTATAGTAACTATTTCTGTTTTTATTTAGCATCCATTGCCGCAGACACTAAAGGTGGCGGAAAAGGAAAAGGCAAGGGTAAAGATAAAACTAAACAAGCTGCACAGGAAGTAGAGGTACAGCCATTAGAGATAATTCCTAGATTCTTATCCATTTTCATTCCAAAATTTGGGTAGGGCAGACAAATGTTATTTTATATTTTTTATTAATTTAAAGGGAAAATTGTACCAGAAATAAAAGAAGTGGTGATGCCATACTTATCGATAGCTTGTTGAAGCCATATCAATGTATGTGTATTAGCGAAAAAAGTTGTAGTAGAAACAAAAGAAGTGGTGCTTCCACACAAAAAAATTCTACCAATTTGAAGAAATTTGCCTATTTACAAGCAAATTTTGGCAAAAATTTGAAATAATTTTTTCTAGGTGCTGTAAAATCGGGACAGTAGGGGTTGAGATATTTTTCATTTAAGAAATAATTCACGGAGACTCATCATTTTACACCTGGATTGACATTTTCTGTCATATTATTTTACTCAGAGTGTTTCTATTAGGACAATTATGGTACATTTTTTGTATTAATGAGACCTTTGGTTACAGACCCTTTATGGTTTCCATATTTGGCTTTTCCAGTAATTCAATGTGCCCAAAACTAAGTCATCAGTAGGGCAAGTGACAAGTGTTGCAACTGAAAAAAATTCCGTAATTTCCTTTGTGATCTAGTTTCTTTTTAGAGTATTTAATTTAAAGGATGATTATGTGGGGAAAAAAATATGACTTCGTCACTAGTTAGACATCATATATGTTTATCTTGCAGGATTTAGGAGGTGGAGAAGTTGTCAACCCATTAACTGATGTTGCCGATTTTATTGATGGACAACTTTTAGTGTCAGGAAATAGAGTTCTAATTAATTTGAATTTATCAAGTAAGATGTTTTCACAATTCATAGAGGAGCCTGAGTGGCTGAGTAGTTTAACTGTACTATCACTTCTGTATTGTGAGTTCACGCCCCGCTTTGTAAATCATTAAAAGTGTGCACTCCACTTTCAACTGTACGTGATAAGGTATGTCAGTTACCTGCCCAAGGCTGGTGGTTCTCTCCGGGCACTCTGACTTCCTCTACCACTAAAACTGGCTGCCACAATATACCGGTATCTAAAATACTGTTGCAAGTGGCATTAAATCCTATACAAACTAACAAACAATTCATAGATTTCTTATTAATATGAGCTTATCAAAGAAAAAAAAACTGAATTTATTGTCATTTTAGGCTAGACTATACCAGGTCAATAAAGAAAATACAAATAACCTTCTCTCTAAAACTTGCAATTTAAGATCAGAATATTTTTTGGTAAGTGACTTTCAAACCTAAAATAAACTGGCAATGTGATCTTACAACTGTTGTCGTCTGCTGCCCGACAAAAAGACAGAAGACAATCACAACATATAAACAACCACAGGGCACTCATCGAGTCAATAGAGTCTGTAAGTCTCGTTCAATTTTGGAACTTCCGGGCACATACTTTGTACCCGGAAGTTGCATTTTTAACAAAACCCTATGACGTTTCATACAAAATATCGAACGTCATAATGCTGCAATGTCATATTTTGGCGGGAAACGTTTTCAAATAGTGGTGTTATCGTTATTTCTCGGTTTTACATGACGAGACTTACAGACCCTATTGAAAGAAAACTTGGTGTAATGAAATAGTAAGATGTGGACATTATACATTTAGATAACATTTTGAAATTACAAAAAATAAAATGCCAAAATTTTGAAAATATGATAGTGTATCCCCATAAGAGAAACTCTTTCAAGAACAAGTACAGTCAAACCTGTTTTTAAAGGTCATCCTTGGGACTAAAAAAATCTGACCTTATAAGAGAGGTGACCTTTTAATTGAGGTTCAAAATACTAATATTGGACAGAAAAAAAAAGTGACCTGAAAAGACAAGTTTTTACTGAAATGAGGTGACCTTTAAAGCAGGTTTGACTGTACATGTACTGCTCTCTATATTTTTCAGTTATGGTGTACTTGTGCGTGAGAGAATTTCTCATATTGATATACTATTGATACTTTCAAATTTTGGCAATTATTTTTGTAATTTTCTAAATGTAATCCAGACCACCTGTTTTAAGTGCCCACATCTCACTATTTTATAACGCCAAGTTTTCTTACATTCGACTTGATGAGTGCCCTGTGTTTGTCTATATGTTGTAGTTGTCCACTAGCTTAAGACACTAGTGCTTTTGTCGGGCAAAGGATGACAGTGATTGTAAGAGCACTTTGCCAGTTTAATTGATGTTTGTTGACAGTCCCGCACCCATGACCAAGAAAGACATGGATGTAGCGTTCCTCGACAATTAGCAAAGAATTCCGCTTAAACTGGTGCTAGGGGCCGTCTTGAACTTACTATGAGGTATGAGCAAAGCTCATTGTTGAAGGTCTCATGGTGACTTCAAGATGAAGAACAACAATAAAAGCCTTGTTCCTTTGCTTGTTTTTTACCATGTATTTGTAGAGACTTTGTCTCATGTGCATTTACTCCATATCCTTTATTCACCATGTATTCATATGACCTTGATCTTGAGATAAATTATAAACATTTTTGACTGATTGTTGTTGCAAAAGATTAATATTGGAATAAGTTTCACAATTTTTCCCATCTGCTATATCCGACAATTTTTTCTATTATTTGAAGTTGAAATTAAGTGAACTTTGTACAATTTTAGACTTTACAATTTTCAGGGAACCAAATAGGTGAAGTTGGAATGACCAGCTTATTAAAAGCCATGCAATATCAGACGACCATCTTATTGGAGAGTAAAAGTGGTGGCACTGGTTTAATGAGGATAGTTTTAAATGTAAGTTAATGTATTTAAATTTTTTTTTAAGTAGTAAAGCTGTCCTTACATCAGTCTTCCGTTTGTAAAATTGTATGCTTTAGAGTTGTGTAGTATTGAAGGCATATCAGTATTGTTGTGGGTCTCCATGAAGTATAGAAATACCCCAGGAAGCGGCTTTGGTCATTTAAAGATAGATGAAACAGGATTGTCACAAAAACACAATGCGAAAACAAGAAATGGTGTCTGGCATGACGGAAATTGAGATTTAACCATAAATCAAAACATCAATGTAATTAAAAAAAAAATGTTTTCTAGTCTTTAAAACCAAAAAAAAAAAAAACATGCATTCCTAGTTTTGAAAGAAAATTATTTAAATTATTTTTGAAGTTCATGTGGGGAGGAGACTCTACTTAATTAATTTTAATGAGAAACAATTGTCGGTTATCTCCCTTTACCAAGTTTGTTACATATGATCAAAGTGGAGATAATTTTGATAAGCATATCAATAGCCTCTTTTGATATTGAGATTAAAATTATCTCGTTTAAATATATAAAACTAAATTGGTACAGGGATTTTTCATACCCAGCAGTATTATGCTGTTGAATTAAGGTGATTTAATCCTTGGAGAGATTGAACCTTTGTTCTGTGTCAAAATGCATTCAATGTTTTAGTTATTACCACCTGTTCCTTTTAAAACAGCTTAAGAAGTATTAGTAATTTTATAGAGATACAGTGAAACCTGTCTAAGCCGAACCCCTTCGGGACTGAAGATTTTGTTCGGTTTAGACAGTTGTTTGGTTTATACAGGTTCAAAATATATAGAAATTGATACAAAGGGTCTTGAGATTGTGTTTGGTTTAGACAGGTTTTCGGTTGAGTCAGGGTTCGGTTTTGACAGGTTTCACTGTATTATTAATTCCATATTTTGTTTTTTAAGCTCATAGAAACTTCCAGTAATTCTAATATGGGAACAATGGAAACCATGACGACTAGCCATATGAAAATCTCAAATAACATTATGAGCGACTTCACAACAGTCTTTACGCTGAAATTTAAGACGTCACAATATGTTTTGTGCACAAAGACGTCAGTAAATCTGAAGTGATGGCTGTCGTTACCGTGTACACTATAGGTCCGCTCTGATCATAAAATGTCATATTAGAATCGAAATAATTCATGTTTGCCGGTGGTTTGTAGTCGATTCACATATGGGTGTCCATTATTTTCGTTTATTTTACCCCTAGCTCCGCTA
>MJUU01064958.1:4125-15067 GCA_002080025.1 Modiolus philippinarum
TTTTTTTGTCCTTTTATATCCCTTCTTCAAAATAAAACATGTAAACACGAATATAACCTGCACGCATAGACAGTATAGGACCACGCAAAATTCATGTATTTTAGTTTCAACCTCATTTTCATCTTTTAAGCTCCATAATTTTTATGTAGATAAGTTAGTTGTACTGAAATTTGATACCAAATATTGAAGCTTATTTAATATCTTACAATGAACAGATATTTGGCCTCTTTAGATTCAGACTTTTTGTAGGATCATAATAGCCAAAATTAGCACCCCTCCACCTTAAAATTAAGGGAAAATTTAAAATATTCAGGCTCTAAATGATAAAAGGATAATGTCTTATGCAAATCCTTGTGCGTATTTCACTACAGCTGACATGCAGAAGACCGTTTATGTAGATTCAAACTTTTTAAGGGGCCTCTCTTTGGCCCTTATGCTCGAAATTTTTTTGAAAAATAAATGAGAATTTTCCGTTTTTCAGAATTATTGCTGTTTTGACTTAAAGATGTAAATACTTCACAAATTTGATATATAACTTGAAAATGTCAAAATATCGTTTCATTAAATATAAACTATTAGAAAGTATGCTTTTGAACATTTTAGACTAACTAAACTCTCATAAATTGTAAACATAATAATAACCCCTCCCCAATTTTTTTTTCAATACAATTTATTTCGTTTTATTAGCTTAAAAGTTAAACATTGTGTAAAGGTCCAATTACATATCTTTTCAAACACCAAAACACACAGAAACTCCCATGTATCACAAATAAGATCATGCGCGTGATTTATGGGCAGTTATACAACATTCAATTTTGTAAAATTCCGAAATGCTGAAAAATCACATTGTTCACGAAAATAGCCCAAAATATTCATTTTTACCCATATTTTGGCGTTAAAATTGCATATTGCGATATATCAAATACATTTTTAGAAACTCAAACATTAGTGTGTTGAGTTCATATTTATGTAAAGACAGGCATATTTTGGGTATTTTTAAGCATCATTTTGTTTGGGTAGGGGTAAATTTTCCGTATTTAGAGTCCCATTAAACGGTGCTTGTTTTTCTAAACATTGTTTAAGATAATTTATGTATCGGTAAGAACAATGAATGGGTATTTCTGCAGATAAATCCTCCAGATTCGCCACATATATAACAAATCTGAAATACTGAAAATTCCCATTTTACATCAACTTTGTACAAAATATTGAGTTTAAGCTCACAGGTGGGACTTAAAATAAAAAATCATGATAGAATTTATGCAACATTGTTAAATGCAATGCATTTTTTATGTGTTTTGGTTATTTTTATGCGAATATAGACAAAAAATTGACTATGTTAAGGAAACTTTGTTCGGGTAAGTGTAAGATTTTCGGTATTTAGAATCACATTTAACACTCCTTGATTTTCTAAACAATGTTTTAAGACAACTAATGTATCGTTTAGAACAGTTGAATGGGATATCTGCAGATATATCCTCCAGTTTTGACATATATACCGATTTAACAGTGAACTTTGGACAAATCTGAAATGTTGAAAATTCCCATTTTTCATCAATCTCGGGTAAAATATTGAGTGAAAGTCAGCAATGGCTGTTCAAATACCAAATCAGGATGTTATTCATGCAACATTTACAACACACATGTTGTTTATTCTGGTTATTTTTATGCAAATATAGACAAAAAATTGACAATTTTAGAGTAAATTTGTTTGGGTAGGGGTAAGTTTTATGGATGTAGGAAGTTTATAATACTTCAAAATTGCCATGATTCATTTATACACTTTGTACCACTTTTTCATAACTGAGAGGCACCAATCAACAATATGAATCAATTGAAAGAAACACTTTTGTCAAAACGTTTTCCAAAATTTCGTTGGGTGGGTCTAAAAAGGAAACTGTTCAAACATTGCGTGCAAGTTATGCTCATGTTAACATGTTTTATTTTGAAGAAGGGATGAAAGCAGACTTGAAAATGTGGGTAGGGTGCATAAGTGTGGGGGTGCACGGGGGTTATTCCAGCTAATGGACTTAAATGGACAATTTTCGTCTGATTTTGCGTTTTTTGTTTATTACAGTGGAAGTTGGGCTCTGAAAAAATAAAAAAAAGATACAATAGCTTTATTGAAAACTATTTAACCCATTAGGGTTATAGCAATATACAGTTATTTAATGCATATGAGGGCAATAGACTAGAATATTTTGCCCAAGGTGTCAGAAATCCTCATGTGTTCTATTGCCCGAGGCCAACGGCCGAGGGCAATGGAACACTAGGGGGTTTCTGACACCGAGGGCAAAATTTTCTAGTCTATTGCCCAAATATGCATTATATAACTGTTTTATTACCTTATAAAATTATTTATAAAATCAATTTTTATTCAAAACTGGGCAAAGAGAAGTTGTTTTCATGACAAATTAAATCTTATTCAAAACTTGTCAAAGTTTTACTTTATATGTATTCATGAAATGCATTTAAATTTCTGAGTTCTAATGATTTATAAGCATAAATATTTAACGGGTGAAATCAAACTTTGGTCCAATTAACAAGAAATGAAACTTTAAAGCGAATATGTAAAGATTAACATGGAAATTGATTGTTAAAAACAACCTATCCTTGTTATCCAGAATAATGCGGGCAATAGTTTTTGTAAAATTTCCCGGGGCAATAGTTTTTGTAAAATTTCCCGGGGCAATAGTTTTTGTAAAATTTCCCCGGGCAATAGATCACCGACTTTTTGCCCGGGATTCACAAGAATTGATCCTCCCATAAGAAATCGGAGCATTTTTGAAAAAATAGCGAAAACTAATGCATTTCTTTTATAATGGGAAAATAATTTTATAAGGTAATAAAGACATTTAAACAATACATGTACATTTAAACAATGATAACAAATATGAACAAAAATGAAAAAGTAAGACAGTATTATTCTGATACTAAAACAGTATGAGGGTCAACTTTCCTCAGTTCTAATGACTGCTGTATATAAGATACCACTGTTTTATTATCATTGGGTGTTGACGGATTACGAATAAGAACAAGTTTGTTTAATTGGTTTAGTAAATTAAAATGTGTTATATTACACTGATAGTAATCTAAAAATTGCTTTCGACATGAAGAATTAATTTTACAGTTGAAAAAGAAGTGGAACTCATCCTCTATAACGTTACAAGTTTTACATAGTCTTTGACATCTTGGAATGTTTTTATACCTCCCTTCTTCAATTAACAACATATGGTCACTAACTCTGAATTTAGTTATAAGTCTTCGAATCTCTTTTTTTGGATGTGAAAGGTAAAATTCGGGCATGTTTTTCGTGATTTTGAAAAATTTATAATGAAAGTTTTTATTTTCCTCTTTAAGATTATTAATTTTTTCATTAATTAATGAATGATAATAATTTGTGACAGAATTTTTTATATAACATTTTAAATTTTTGGTTTGTTTTTCTGTTTTACATTCACTTAGATCTTTTAATTCAAAGTTTATTATTCGCCGCCAGGAGGCGGCGAATATATTTGATACGATATTTTGAAACTTCAGTGGAGGAGCACGTGACCAGGAGCAGTTGTTTGTTTTCCATTAGAATCGATCTAATGTGTCCTAATCTTTTACAATGAAGATACCTTTTCAATAAGATAGGAAACATTTTTAAATTATTTGTTCAAGAAAATTGTTTACAAAATTATTAATTTAAATTTCATTAATATTATAACTAATGTGAAAGGGAAATCAATAAGACAAGGGAGACGGGTTATGCTTGCTTGACTTTTCTGTTACATGTCCGGAGGAGTGTGTCTGGATATCATGATGCAGATGCATGATTAAATTAATTGCAATGGTTTTCAAGTTGGGAGTTGAATATTGTTTCCAATTATTATTGTTATTATTACTATTAATTTTTGGTTGTTCATAAAAAAAATAATAAAAAAAATGATAAATACATAAAGCGAGAACCAGCGTATCCGGTGCAATCTTCTTACCAAACACGTGTGCCTCAGATTAGGGTTAATTGATATAGGTCAACATTAGTGAGAGTGAAAACAAAAGAAAATCTGTCGAAGTGGGTCAAGATAGCGTGCTTTGGATCCCGATCATTTTAACAAAAATAACAAAAATCATAAAAAATGGAACAATTAATAAAATGAATTAAAACCAAACAATAACAATAATGACCTTCAATCATCTTTGAATTACCATCAAGTATAAACACGGGTCAAATTGCTTGACTGCTGTGTAATGATAACTGTTACAGGTGTACTAGTTCTACACTATAAATTATCTCAAATGCCTAAAATCTTAAATTACTCTATTGGCAATTACTAAGCAAATATATAAAATAAGCTGTTGACTGTATAAATCGATACTAATTAAGAATGTCTATTAAAACAATGGTTCAACATTACAATCACCAAAAACAATCAGCCTTCAACTGATTCAATCAAATGAGAAATAGGACATTTTGGTGATGTCAATCTATATTTATTATTAAAAACAAATGTCAAATTGAGAGGTTGGTGTACGGGCCCTATGTTTCACTCTCACGGGAGTTACGCTTATAACATTTTTTAATCAACATGTATTAAAATGCCATTTTATTATATAAGATCATCTTTAACGGAAGAAAGTTTCATTTTTAATATGAAACCAGTAAACATCACAAACATGAATACAATGATCTTACAGATTATATTTAATACAAACAACCATTATTGTTAACATTTTTTGAAATTTTATATATATACTTTTTTTTACAATTGTTTTCAACTAAAAAAAATGAGAAGTTTTTAAGATCCTAGTCACATCTGTTTTGTTACGTTTTTACTTGAAGTTTTAAAATTTTCAATAAACATATAAAGCAAGTTATTTTTATTGTTTTTCAGTTACTATAATGAATTTGACAGTGTATGCTTGTGTAATAAAAAAGAATCTTTATTCTATTAGGTTATGACTCTGTTGTCAGGTTGTTGCCATTGTCTGTACATAAATTGGTCCAATGCAATACATTTTAATAGCTTCAGCTAACTAATTTTTAATATGAACAGAATGATTCTTGCAAAAAAAGAAATACTAATAATACTAATAATACTAATATATATATATATAATATTACAATCCAATCCAATTGTTAAAAAAGGGGTTCTTAGCTCACCTGACTCAAAGGGTCATGTGAACTATTGCCACCATGAAGCATTCGTCGTTGTCATCCATCATAAACTTTTCTTATTTTCATCTCCTTTGAAAGCACGGCCAATTTGGACCAAACTTGGCAGGGATGGTCCTTGGGTGGTTCCCTTTCAAAATTATATCCGATATCCCTTCCCGCTAAAAATGTTCAGCATGTCAAGGGCTGTCATCTTATGCAATAGTGACAAGAATCAGGCCACAGTGACCTAGATATATGGTAAGAGTTTAAGTGACAGCTCATATGTCATGTACTATTAGAGATGGGATCAAACAATTTTACATGCAGATGTCTTTGAGGGAAAAGGATTTAATTTCATGGTCNACTGACACTGATTGAATTTAGGTCAGAGTTCATATCTTAGGTACTATAAGAGATAGTATCATGTTATCTTGCATGCAGATGTCTCTAAGAAAGAAAACAAAATTAAACAAGAGTTTGTTCGTCACTGTGACCTACATTTCATGGTTCAATGATTGGTTAAAGTTAAGGTCAGAGCTTATATTTCGTGTATTATAAAAGTACAATAACACATTTCCAAGACATACACTCTACTTGACCTAATTTGGCGGCGAATTGATGCTTTGCATCAATTTTTAACTTGTTTCTTCTGTAATGCTAGATGCATATGTGAACCAAGAGTAAATACCATCAGAGTGTAAATCTCTTGCCAGCTGATAAGCCTCTTTGAGAAGATCATTGTTAAGTCTAGAGAGATAACTTAGTGTTTGAGACTTTATGAAACTTTCAACTGGCAATAAATCTAATTCCTCACGAACTATAATATTAGTGGAGCTCTTTTTGGTTCCAAGTATATTTTTAATAAAATTCAAATGGAGTTTTTCCATTGGTGTTTTATCTATAAAGGACAAAACATCAATGGACCTATTATTTTTTTTGGCTCGAGACTTAGCTCTATATAGCTTAAGGTATGAATCCATAAAACAAATTTCAGAGTTGTATGTCAGAATGGGTTTCACCAAAGTGTGAAATAATTTGCAGCCTATTTACAACTTTATGGTTTTCTATCATTCTTCAAATTTCCAAGATCTAACAAAAACTTTTATTTTTTACATGTTTTTCGGCCCTTTTCTCTTCTTGAAATAAGCTTTTCAAATTAAAATACACACCTCAGATTAAATGCCTGTAAATGCATAGCAAATATACTTTTTCACACTGGTGTACTTTTACACATGTGTTAATTTACACACTGGTGTAAATCTTGTGCATGTAAATGGGGCTTTAGAGTATTTACGCGAAATTTTCGCACAATTATGCAAAGCTTTCAAGAATTCAGGGTCTTGGACTGAATAATTCTATAAACGACGGTGTCGTATTCGATTGTAAAGTCTATGAAAACTGCAAGTTCCGGTTCCGGTTTTGGTCATGTACCCGGGGGGGGGGGGTATGAGATTTTAAAGTCTATGAGATTTTAAAGTATGCGACGTACGACGGAAATATTTAAAAATATGCTTTCTATATGGAATTAAACATTAATATAGGATTATAGAAATCAAATTTTTATTTAACTGCCAATTTTTACATCGACTTCCAATAACAGAAAAGACGTATTCATGAATGAAAACTTTTACTGAATAACTCCAGAGAAAAATATATACACACATATTATACTATATGTTATTCGGGAATCTTCACAGGGGATACGGGTTCATATTCCCTGTCTGTGTTTTATATCCCCTGAGCCGTCAGGCGTATCCCCTGTGAAGCCCGAATAACTTTTATATTCTGCTAGAAGTGCTATAATTTTTCTATTAAAAGCTTTTAAAAATTGTAATTTTGCTACCACGGGGATACGGTCTCATATCCCCTATCAAGGTAACCAATCAAATTGCAGGATTTACCTGGATATTTCACTTCAGCAGAATATTAGTATATATTACACCATAACTGCAGTATGTTGGTGGAATATGGACCAAAAATTTATATATTTTGACCTATTAAATTGAGAAATTGAAAATTCTAACTACAAAAAGGCCTATACTTAGGCTGGTCCCCGGAAAAAAATTACCAAAAATAGTGATTTTTTCATACTACCCCAAAAAATTAGTTTGTTTTTACCCTCAAAAATATAGTTGCTTACTTAAGTTACTCACAAAGTATCTACGAAAGATAGCTGCCTAAAAAAATACTTGTTACATTTTTACTTACATGTGTAATAAGGTGAAAACTGAAATTACATTGACACAATTTAATTGTTTCCGGTTAAATATCTCATGAAATTAGATGCTAGATCCATGTAAAATCACTGTCATACTGACAAAGTCATCAAACTTATAAATTGTGTAAGCCAAATGTATATTCCCAAAATATATTTCTAGATTTTCTATGCAAACAAAACACCCAAAAAATATAACACATTTGCTACCAAATAGCTAGGAATTTTTCAAACCTAAAAAAAGCTGAGAATTTTCTTGACCTCCGACCCTCCAAAAAAGAAATTCGGAAATCTAAACCCCAAACAAATACGACCAGCCTAAATTCATTGAAAAGACTGGAGCCACCCCCCCCCCCCCCCCCCGCNNNNTTCATTAAATAATTCATATTTCAAAAAACTGGTTGCAATATAGTTAAAAGCATTGCCTGATTTATAATTTAAAATATTTTTTTTTCTGCATTAGAAAGGTAAGGATTCAGTTAGTCAGGGGTTTCCAATTGAATTGGAAAGTGCAGCATGTAATTTGGTAAGTGCTGCCAAAGATGGCTGACGCGCCTCTCTTCGGCAACCAAAGGTCAGTAGTTGAGAGTGTCTTATCGATGTTCATTTTCACATTGTTATTCTGTCCTCCCATCTGGAATTTTATACGTGAATTTACTTTAATACAAATAACGCTTTTCAGAAAGTTATTGAAGGAAAACCGACGAGGGGTAGGTCAAAATTTTGAACACGCAAATTTCATCTTTGGATTTCTATACACTCAATTCATTATTTGTTACGTTTGTAGTATATAATTGATGCATGTTGATTGGAAAACATGTCGAAGATTGATTTATAACAAGGTTGTTTGTCGTTCTGTTTAACTTCGACATTACTCCAAATTTTGGTAAGTGCAGTGCAGTGTATGCCAGATTGGTAAATGCAGTGCAGTGTACGCCAGATTGGTAAGTGCAGTGCGGTGTACGCCAGATTGGTAAGTGCAGTGCGGTGTACGCCAGATTGGTAAGTGCAGTGCGGTGTACGCCAGATTGGTAAGTGCAGTTCGGTGTACGCCAGATTGGTAAGTGCAGTGCGATGTACGCCAGATTGGTAAGTTCAGTGCGGTGTACGCCAGATTGGTAAGTGCAGTGCAGTGTACGCCAAATTGGTAAGTGCAATACATGTATATACAATGGAAATATCCTTACAAAACGATATCTTCATTTTGTTTCACCTTTTTTCCTAAGAAAAACAAAAGACTGGATTTTGGGTCGAACATTTAACTTGAAGGTGTTTGATTTTTTCCCTGAATATTGAAAATGAATGAGAATGAACAGAATGAAGCAAACATTTGTATTATGCAAAGTATCGAAACGCGTCATGCAAATATGACGCCCGTCAAGGAAAAACGACCCTTATGACAAAAAATATGCATTTTTTATTTCCGGTTGTGTGGATAGATTATGTATTGCTTATTGATTTGCAACAAAATTAAACTGATAGAGAAATACCCTAGAAATGAGAGATTTATTAGATGGTACATTTTAACAAACAACGTCAAAATTTCTAATAAAGATAACGTCTTGTAGCGAAACGTCAAATGTTTTCAGTTTGGTTAACACTGGTTATTTCATTCCTCCTCCGGTGCTTGGCAAAACTCATTCTGATGATTTCTCCGGACGAATGGACGGACCTGTCTGTACAGATATTCATGCCTATCCCGTGACAATCCAGCAGCAGGAATAATGACAGGACGCGCTGAAGGATCAAACTGTTCAATTGGTCGACGGAGAATATTGATCTCCTGTTCAATCCCGTCACATGTTTCCTGTACAACAACGATACCTGGTTTATCATGTTGAAAAAACAAAATGGTGGTATTTTTTCACACTGGGTTCGGGTTAGTTTATTTGTAAATATAACAAAATTGATAAGACACAAGTAAGACATACTTATGAAGTCTTCTCCGGTTTACAATTATTTACAATATTATGACATGCTAACTAAATTACTAGTGTCATATTACAATAATATACAATCTTTATAAATGAACACATAGAAACAAAAAGAAAAAAAGAGAATGATTGTGTGGTGGTGCGTGTGTGGATAGTTCTGTGGATACTTAGACAATAAGGAAACGTTCAGTTTTCTTAATATACTTATAGACATTGTGTAAAACAATTTCATATTGATCAAACGTAAGCTGATTACTTAAACCAATGAAAAGATTCAAGTCTATTCTACAATATCCCTGTACCCAGTTTAGATCATTTTTTAATACATCTCTTGCCTCAAAATAAAGAGGACATTCAAGAAATAATGGGATGCGGACTCGTATGGATGGCCACATCGACATGAGGCATTTTGGATAATATTTACTTTATGGAGATCACCATTTAAATAGGATGCCATACATCGCAACTGAGTTAATATTATATTCAATTTCCTGGGACCTATCGAGAAATGTTTTGGCACAGTTAATATATCATATGTATTTTTTAAATGAGTTTTAAACTTAGATTTACTCGTAATATTCATTATATTCAAGTCTATACTGTTCCATTGCCGAATACTAGTAGTTGACGGGACAAATGATTCGCTCGTTAAAGATAATCTACAAAAGGGGATGATGATATCGTTACCGTTCCGCAAAAACGGGTTTAAACAACTCGCTCAAAAACATTTCCAATTCTTCCACTGCCATGTAATGTCACCGGTTATATCATCTTTATACAAAATAGTTTCATTGATACTTGAAGATTTACGAAAAATGTTTGCTAACTGAGACACGCTGTCACAATTTGATCGTCGGAACAATTTTTTTGCTTGACCGAAACCTGCATCTACTAGGCATTTTGTATGACCAGGGAACTGCATAATTAAACTTATTACGGGCAGCCACGAGGCGGTCCGTTATTTGATATAGGATTTGTACGAATGACATGATTTACCGCGGAAAGAATATAGTTGATGGTATATGTAAAAAAATTACAAGTCTAAAAAAATAATGATTTTGATGTTTCAAACTTTAAAAATTTTTTAAAATCAATTTTAATGTCATCATCATATACCTGAAGTTTTCAGTAAAAAAAAAAATGGTTGTCATAGATGCATGAATGTTTTGGAGCAAATTTAAAATCGATTTTTAATTGGATGCTTGAAATAATAAACTCCTTTAATGTAATCACCATGTTGCAATTTATAATAAAGTTTAATTCCATCTTTATTATCGATTCAAAATATAATTGTGATAATATGTCCATATAGTGTAAACACATGTACAACTAGATGTTGTCGGAAACGACAGCTATCCCTGCACTCCCTGTTTGACACAGAAAACAGTTGTTATACACCCTTGGCATAATTTTTTTCATTATCTTTAAAATCTGCCTATTGATAGTCATTATTTTTACTAAAAGAATTCTAGGATATATGGTTGCTAAGTAGAATTCCAAAAAATAAGTGGTCTTTGAGACTTTCAGGAAATTAACCAAAATTGGAATAAATATTTTTGAAATCCAGTTGATGAAAATGCTTTTCCTAAACTAAATAAACAATTTAAGTATGGTTGCTAGGTAGAATTCCAAAAAATAAGTGGTCTTTGA
>MJUU01064958.1:16749-27955 GCA_002080025.1 Modiolus philippinarum
ATAAGCATTTGAGAGCACGAATTTAAGGTACCCTTATATGCAACAAATGTCACAGGCAACATAGGACTTGCTTTTCCATCACTCACAGGCATTGACACTGTCAGCTTTTATTTTTTGTGATCTGTTCTCACTTAAGAACATACATATCCATTTTGTACACAATTGCTTCAGAGCCTAAATATTGCAAACTCCCATGAAAAATGCAACACTTTTGAAATTTTAATATTAGGCAGCCTATAATTTGACGCTTGCGTCAATACTTTTCTTGTTTTCTTGTGTTGTCCGGTTGAGTACTCTCCATGCAACATAACCAGACTAATAGGCAAACAGGAAGTACAAGACTAAAGGACCTAGAAAGGGGAGGCATGATACAACTTATCGAAATATCAAATTATTCCTATATTACAAGCAGGGAAATAATTCACGAAAATTTTAACATAAAATATTCTATTAATCAACTGAGTGGCGAAATATCAAATAATTCCTACAAAAAATGAGGAAAAATTAAGGGCGAACATTCGAACAGCGGGGGCAGAAAAAAAACAGTCAATGAAAATCAAAATATCCTTGGCTTTAGATATTAAACAAGTACAATATAACAAATTGAATGCGCATATACACAGTGTCAAAATGCTCTTTTGAAAAATAAAAACAATGCACAATTTGCATGTGTATTCTTATCAATATACTATGTAAGAATTGAGTTTAATTTCAAATGAAATGAAACAGTGTATATAAACATATGTTTTGTAATAAATACAGACGTTTTGAATGTGTGATACAGTGCATGACGTTCATTCCGTATTTACACTATGACGTCATACCCTTTATCGCATACCTTTTATCACATGGCTTACCCTTTATCGCATGGCTTACCCTTTATCACATACCCTTTTTTCGAAAAAACATTTTTTTTTTCAATTTTTCTTTTTTTTAATTAAAAACATTTTTCGGGGGTTAAAATTTTTTTTGGGGGGGGCAAAAATTTTTTTGGAGGGAGGCGGAACAAAGATTTGTGTGGGATGAAATTGTTTTGTGATGATCAGTTAAAAAAATCTAGCAAACTTTTTTCCTTTACATGTTAGATTTAGTCCAAAACTTCTAGGCCTTTCCGCCCATTTTGAAATTTTCCTCTTCACAAAATACATGCATTTTCTCTTACCGATTTCAATTTTTGACAGTATATTTCGGATTAGTAGTCCTCTGTTTAAAGATATGATAAAGTGTATAATACATGGCAAAATCCGTATCATCCCTCGACCAATATCAGCCCTCGGGCCAGAGGCCCTCGTGCTGATATTGGTAACTCGGATGATACGGCATGTGATACGGATTTTGGTATGTATTATTCCCTCTATAAAATATAATACTTAGTAACTATATACTACATGTACACTCTGTAACATAATACTTGAATCATAAAAAAATGTAGTATTCTTTCTTTTTTTTTGTATATTGATAAAAAATTTTGTGAATAGATGCTGAAATGAATATTCACTGTGCTGGTGATATTACTCTGACTTGTTAACTAACGGATGTTACATATGATTTACAGATAGTAGAACTACAGCTCAATTCATCAAAATACTTTACAACCAGAAAAGTGTTGGAAAAATGAAGAAAAAAGAATCTCCTGACAACTGAAAATGTTAAAAAAATCGGCACATTTAGGAATTATAAGATCTGTATCAAGGCAAAAATCAGAAAATGAAACCACTGAACAGAACATTAATAAAGCTACACGAGCGGCATACGTTCTCATGTCTACTGGTTTACATCGTAATTGTGGTCTGGATTCCTGTACGTCTGTAGCTCTGATGATATGTTATGTACTTCCTGTACACACAAACGGCTTAGAAGTCTTACAACCCAGCAACACGATTTGCAATGGTCAACCAAGTGGCAAAACTTACATTTAATCGAAGTCAAGATTTACAACCCACGCCTACATTCTCTTACCACAAAAAGACTACACAGTTTATACATATCAAACAAAAAGGTTACAATTGTATACAATGTGTCTTTTTAACGACTGCAGATCCGTTAAAGAATGTAAGCATGGGGTGTAAACTTTGACTTCTGTTCAGTGAAACTTTTGCCACTTGGTTGACCGTAGCAATATTATGAATACTGAGACATTTCTGAGAACTATATTAAAGCAAATTTTATCGCCCCAAATACTGTTTTATACTTATTAACAGGAATTTTACCAATAGAAGCTCAGATTGGTATTAAAATTTTAACATTTTTCAATAATGTCTGAAGACAAGATACAAATTCTCTGGAACAACTGATAGCTGCGAGGCAAACCAACACTCATAATAGCACTTTAAGTTGGTTTTACAAAATTCATATTTTACTGTTGAAATATGACCTTCAACATCCTAAATTATAATAACAAACTATACTGTATCAAAAGAAGATTGGAAAAGTCTTATATTTAAACAACATTGGACGACTGCTATAATAATTCAGGACAGTTATTTATATACAAATTTACATTTTGTATTTCGTCCAAATGTTTGTCGTGGAGTGCGACAGTTGAGCAGTTCAATGGATCCATCCAGTGAAGCAATATATATGGCTATTAAGTTGAAAATCATAACTTGTTCATATATAACCAAAGTTAAGAAATCAAGATTTTCTCAAGAAAATAACGAAACTTGTAAACTCTGTGCAGAACTTCCAGAAACTACTCGCACTTTATACTAGAGTGTAATATATTACAACAAACTTGGACTTGCTTGATGACCTCATAAAGAAGATTACACATGTGTCCTTGTATGAAGAATGGATTTGCTTGATGGCCTCATACAGAAAGTTACATAATTATGTGATCATATGTGTCCTTGTATGACATTCCTAAATTATCGCAGTTAAAGGTTCATTATTCACAAATCCATTAAAATTCCATATTTGGATATAAAATCTATTACTAAGAACTTTTGTTACGATCTGCATATCCTACGCACTAGAACATTGAATATTGTGAAAAAGAAAAGAACAAATCCTTATCAAGAATCCATATTTTAGATTTAGACTTGAACTGCGTATGTATAGATATATATAAATGGTAGAAAGAGTTTTTAATTTTTCAACGTTTTTTATATTGTTGGTACAAATGACATTTGTGTCATTCTGAATGATGTAGTGATTTTGCCCCTGGTGTATGAGATGGTGACGGTTAACACATACTCTGGCTCAGATGTTGTCAGAAGGGGACGGTAAACACTTACTCTGGCTTCAGACGGTAAACACTTACTCTGGCTCAGATGTTATCAGAAGGGGACGGTAAACACTTACTCTGGCTTCAGACGGTAAACACTTACTCTGGCTCAGATGTTGTCAGAAGGGGACAGTAAACACTTACTCTGGCTCAGATGTTGTCAGAAGGGGACGGTAAACACTTACTCTGGCTCAGATGTTGTCAAAAGGGGACGCAAACACTTACTCTGGCTCAGAGGTTGTAAGAAGGGGACGGTAAACACTTACCCTGGCTCAGAGGTTGTCAGCAGGTGACGGTAAACACTTACTCTGGCTCAGAGGTTGTCAGAAGGGGACGGTAAACACTTACTCTGGCTCAGAGGTTGTCAGCAGGTGACGGTAAACACTTACTCTGGCTCAGAGGTTTTCAGAAGGGGACGGTAAACACTTACTCTGGCTCAGAGGTTGTCAGAAGGGGGTGGAAAACACTTACTCTGGCTCAGAGGTTGTCAGAAGGGGACGGTAAACACTTACCCTGGCTCAGATGTTGTCAGAAGGGGACGGTAAACACTTACTCTGGCTCAGGGACGAATGAAGATTGGCCGATAAGGTAGAAGTATTTAAACTAAGATATGTTATGAGGGTGATGCATATGGACAAATCTGTTCGTTTTTGCTCATTTGCATATTTTATTGCGGAGTCAAATACGGGTGCCGGAATTCCATTGTATTTGATAGGCAAAAGTTTGAAAAATAGCTACTCTGACTTAAAACTGAGTTGTAGATCGAATACAAGGTTAAACTTTAATAGGACATTCGATATGCAGTCAAACGAATTCAGATTGACGTATGAGATAATTCCGAAGCAAGAGTCGCTCCTTTTAGCATTTCATCATAAATATTGTCAAAATGGCTGGCAACGTAAAGATCCACAGCTTTATTGCCAAAGTCTAAGTACAAAGTCTTTACAAAAACAAAATACACGGTAAGACGACAAAACTTCGAATGCCAAAGAAAATGCTACAACAAACCTTAATTATGTACTTTGTAAACTCGAACTTCCCACGGAACCCGACCACGGAAGCTAAATATGTACCAATTTGAAGATGTATATCATTTTATAAAAACAGTTGTTGACCATAAATGCATGGTTTAAATGAGACTGACTGATTCCCGCAAGTTTATTTTTTTTATTAACCCCAATAGGCTTTCTTACAATTGAGTTATCTTTCGTAGTTGTTTCCCGTCTCGGCGGGAAACATATTAGATTGGAGTTTCTATTTCAAATGCGCATGTGCAAGAAGTAACTTTTAACACTACTTTAGATTGGCTGCTAGAAAATTTGTTTTATATTACAATCAATTCTATTGGTTCAATTTAAGACAGGAAATGACATTTTGATATGAAAAATATGGTTATTATCGGTACTCCAGGTCCGGTTGCTGAGTGTATTATATGTTTAGTCAATAATTAAATTGTTTATGTGTACAAGCCAAGGTTGAACTATAAGCGTTGTAAAATAGCTGATGCTTATGGAGAATGTTAGAGGTCGTTTCAGACATTATCAATTATTAAGAAAATAATAACGCCGTATTGTTTATAACTATTAAGTAATTACATTAATCACGTGATAATCACGTTGTAGTAATTTTCGCGCCATTTAGATCACGTTATACTCACATGACTCGAGCAAAGTTAACGAAGTCTTATCTGCGTATTTTATCGGTTTGTACTACATCATCTCTACTATTTAATTTAGGTTGAACAATTCCAATATCTTTAAATATAACCAAGAGACGACTTTCAAATACAATGTAATAAATTTAATTTTAACAAGTTTCAATAATTACCTGTCTTTCTCAATATCTAGTATCAATCTTTCTATTTTTATGTTCCCACTCTAATGACAGAGATAATGACCTCCACAGCTGTGATCTGTTTAAAAGAATGTTTTGTACGAGATACTATCTCGTTATAACGAGATACTATGTCGTTATAACGAGATGTTATGTCGTTATAACGAGATACTAAGTCGATATAACGAGATACTCTGTCGTTATAACGAGAAACTATCTCGTTATAACGAGAAACTATCTCATTATAACGAGATGCTTAGTCGTTATAACGAGATACTATGTCGTTATAACGAGATTCTATGTCGTTATAACGAGATACTATGTCGTTATAACGAGAAAGTATTTCGTTATAACGAGATACTTAGTTATAACGAGATACTAAGTCGATATAACGAGATACGTTTTGTCCCGGTGCCGAAACCGCGACGGTGGGACCTAATAAAGGTTTGCGTTTAGGTGTCCGTCATTCCGTATGTCACATTTTCTTGTTGGCGCAACGCCTCAGAAACCATTCTAATTTTATAGGATTGTTAGTCACCATGTGTACTAGATCATAGCAATTTATTTGATCAACATTAGGCTGAATTCTTTGAATAATTAACATTTAACATGTTTGAAATTTGTAAAGGTTTCATTATTGTGTTTGGTTTGATTTACTAACAAAAATAGTTTTATTTTCAACAGAAGTATTCCTTTCATTACTAAAACTTGTACAATACATCAAATAGTATACACCTTTTTACTGGCTATGAGGACAATTGCAAGTTTTTGGTTTCCCGAGACACAACTATTTACCGTCGCGAAGCGGAGGAAAATAGTTGGTGTCAAGGAAAACAATAAATTTGCTATCGTTAGAGTAGCCAGTAAATATGTTTTAGTTTGGGTTTTTGGTTCGGGTTTCGGTACCCATCAACCGGTTTAACCCTTCCGCTAGTGCCGGTACCAAGTTCGGCTATCCCGAGTTTCTATCGTTATATATGTTTGCCTCTTGTCTTCATTAGTGTTTTTCTAGTGCACTTCACTTGTGAATTGTGGCATGTGATTGTAGTTTTAGACCATTGTGGGTGTTAATTGTTATCCTCTGTTTGTAATTTTATTGTACCGAATTCGAACATCAAAGATTACAAAGTGACGTCATTGGTAAAAAGTTCACTGAACCAGTAAATACATCTGTAGTTCATCTCTGAAACTATTGACCGGTTAATAATCTGTTTCTGACAAGTGTGAAAAATAGTAAATTTACCAAATAAACAATTTATATAGAAAATTCATACTAAGGTATAATAAATTCTAATTATGTTCATCGAAACACCTTTTTTGGTGTGTCTTTTAATTAAAAATAAGCTAAAGTGAAAAGTCATTACACTAAAAAGGTAGATAATAAAAGCAAGGGAGATAATAATCTTCATGTGAAGAAGTATTTCAACTTACATGTAGTATCTCGTTATAACGACAAAGTATCTCGTTATAACGACTTAGTATCTCGTTATAACGACATAGTATCTCGTTATAACGACTAAGTATCTCGTTATAACGAGATACTTTCTCGTTATATCGACATAGTATCTCGTTATAACGACATAAGATCTCGTTATAACGACTTAGTATCTCGTTATAACGACATAGTTTCTCGTTATAACTACATAGCATCTCGTTATAACGACATAGTTTCTCGTTATAACGATATAGCATCTCGTTATAACGACATGGTATCTCGTTATAACGACTAGTTTCTCTTTATAACGAGATAGTTTCTCGTTATAACGAAAAAGTTTCTCGTTATAACGACATAACATCTCGTTATAACGACATAGTATCTCGTTATAACGAGATAGTATCGCGTTAAAACGACATAGTTTCTCGTTATAAAGACATAGCATCTCGTTATAACGATATAGTATCTCGTTATAACGACATAGTATCTCGTTATAACGACATAGTTTCTCGTTATAACGACATCGTATCTCGTTATAACGAGATAGAAAAAATTATTAGATGCGTCCTTAATGCGACCACATTCACTTCTTCCAATTTCTATGCTGCGATCAAAGTAGCCCTTTATCTTCTCAAAATATGTCTACGGGAAACACTATCATCTTTTTAAGAAGATATACGTGTTTGTTTATAATTTTACATAAATGTAAAATTACTTACATCGTCATGATCGTCATATGATCCAAAACAAAGTAACGAAGTTGTTAGACATATACCTTTATGTGTACTATGTAAATGTGTTTAAAATAAAATGTTCATATCGTTGTAAAGGAGTGTAAAACTTTATTGAAAACTATTTAACCCATTAGGGTTATAGCAAAGACATTTTAACAATACATTTAAACAATGATAACAAATATGAACAAATAAAACAAAAAAGAAAAAGTAAGACAGTAATATTCTGATACTAAAACAGTATGAGGGTCATCTTTCCTCAGTTCTAATGAATGCTGTATATAAGATACCACAGTTTTATTATCATCGGGTGTTGACGGATTAAGAATAAGAACAAGTTTGTCTAATTGGTTTTAGTAAATTAAGATGTGTTATATTACACTGATAGTAATATAAAAATTGCTTTCGACATGAAGAATTAATTTTACAGTTGAAAAAGAAGTGGAACTCATCCTCTATGACGTTACAAGTTTTACATAGTCTTTGACATCTTGGAATGTTTTATACCTTTTCTTCAATTAACCACATATGGTCACTAACTCTGAATTTAGTTATAAGTCTTCGAATCTCTTTTTTTGGATGTGAAAGGTAAAATTCGGGCATGTTTTTCGTGATTTTGAAAAATTTATAATGAAAGTTTTTATTTTCCTCTTTTAGATTATTTATTTTTTCATTAATTAATGAATGATAATAATTTGTGACAGAATTTTTTATATGACATTTTATATTTTTGGTTTGTTTTTCTGTTTTACATTCACTTAGATTTTTTAATTCAAAGTTTATTTCTTCTGTAATGCATATGTAAACCAAGAGTAAATACCATCAGAGTGTAAATCTCTTGCCAGCTGATAAGCCTCTTTGAGAAGAGGATTCAGTTGATCGTTGTTAAGTCTAGAGAGATAACTTAGTGTTTGAGTCTTTATGAAACTTTCAACTTGCAATAAATCTAATTCCTCACGAACTATAATATTAGTGGAGCTGTTTTTGGTTCCAAGTATATTTTTAATAAAATTCAAATGGAGTTTTTCCATTGGTGTTTTATCTATAAAGGACAAAACATCAATGGACCTATCATTTTTTTGGCTCGAGACTTAGCTCTATATAGCTTAAGGTATGAATCCATAAAACAAATTTCAGAGTTGTATGTCAGAATTGGTTTCACCAAAGTTTGAAATAATTTGCAGCCTATTTTAACGGGAACATTACCAAACTCTGGGGTATATGTTTTTATAGCAAACAGTACTTTTCTAGCCTTATTTGCAAGATCAACAGAACAATTTACTAAGCTTCCGTTATTGTTTATTATACATCCTAAATATTTAAGTAAACAAAGACTTTGACATGTGCCCTTTGAATTACACAATGTTTTATTTTATTTTTTTCTTTTGTATTGATATTGAATTTTGATAGAAACTGATTGATTCAATCTTTTTTATCATTGTTAGTTTATGTTTATCTAATTTCAGAAACATCTATGGTACACAGTAAGTACCATTATTTTGATTCGTATTCTTTCTTTTATATTTCTTGATTTCTATTTTTTTTTTTAGTTTTTAATTAAAGCTTTTGTTAAGTTATTTAGTGAGTAATTATACCACGAGTTCAAGGTGAAAGTTGCGCAATCAACATAACGGATGTGTGTGAAATGAACAAGGTCATAAAACAATAATATTTAATTTCTAATTAACAAACTGGTAAGTACGTAAGCTTATTAGCGCCACGATTTTTTTCTTTTTTTCTTTTTTATTATTTTGCGTTATAACGCCCAAGTATTGCACTATAACGCAAATGTTTGCGTTTAACGTAAACTTTTTTCGAAATAACGTAATTTTTGCGATGTAACGAAAAAAAGATGTGTGGCGCTAACAGGCTTTCGCGCAGTTACCGGGGTATCTGTACTATATGGAGATATTTTCTCTTTTAGATAAGTTTGTTTGTTTTTTTATTTGTCTTGTTTTTTGTTTTGTTTTGTTTTTTATTTTGTTTTTTGTTTAATTGTTTTTTTAGCTCACCCAACCCTAAGGGTCAGTGTGGGCTATTGCTATCACTTTGCGTCCCGCATCCGTCGTCCATCCGTCGTCCGGTGTTAACTTTTCACATTTTCATCTCTACAAAGATTGCACATCTCGTTCCCATAGTTTAAAAAACATGACCGCCAACGCAGATCTTAGTTTTACATGTAACATTGGACCCTATGGGAAAAACATCATTTTCAACTTCTGCTCTGAAACTATTGAAGCAAATTTAACTAAACTGCACTGAAATGATGTATATAAGGTCCTTTACAAAGAGTGTGCATTTTATTCCGATTCGACAAAAAAAACATGGCCGCCAACACGGAACATAGTTTATCATTGGCCTTAAGGGAAATTCACATTTTCATCTTTTCCTATGAAACCACTTAAGTTTTGTGAGCAACCTGGTTCTATCAAAAAAGTCACTGTATCGACCACATGCCCTTGAATGGCTAATTAAATTTCTATGAACATGCATTTTTTTTAATTAGAATGAACACATGTCCAGGGACAATGACCATACCTCCTTGAAGATGAATCAAGAAAAGAATCGTGCGATTCAGCGGTTTAAAGGAAACTAATACTGATGTCTATTAATTTCGCTGTATTTTAGGCCTTCAATCATATCCATATAACTTTGTATTAATTTTATTTTAAGGAATTTATACAGAAGTGGTGTTCGATTTTCTACATTTGTACTTGGAAAGTTAACGTATTAAAATGGAAACGACTATCATTGGAGACGAACCTTATAAATGTGAAGTGTGTAGAGAAGGATTTTGTATGAATACACATGATTACACACACTGGTGATAAACCTAAAAAATGTCGTGTATGTAGCAAAGGATTTCATTCAAATGATAACTTAAACACATTCTGGTGAGAAACTTAGAAATGTGATATATGTAGTAAAGTATTAAATACAAATGCAAGCTTAAAAATCCACATGAAATTACATACTGATGATAAACCTTATAAGTGTGGTTTATGCAGTACACGATTTAGCACAAGTGGTAACTTAAAAAGACACATGAGAATGCATACTGGTGATAAACCTTATATTTGCGATATATGTAATAAAGGATTAAGTAGTAATCAAAATTTAAAAATACACAGGAGAATACACACTGGTGATAAATCTTATAAATGTGATATATGCAGTAAAGGATTTAATCACAATGAATACTTAAAAACACGCATGAAGATACATTCTGGTGATAAACCTTATAAATGTGATATATGCAGTAAAGGGTAGCTTAAACAGACACACGAGAATACATACTGGTGATAAACCTTATAATTGTGAAATATGTAATAGAAAATTTAGTACACATAGTAACTTAATAAGACACACGAGAATACATACTGGTGATACACCTGATGCCTTATAAATGTGATATATGTAGTAGAGGATTCAGTCAGAAAAAAAACTTAAAAAAGCACACAAGAATACATACTGATGATAAACCTTATAAGGGACCGACCATTTAACCTGAAGGGGGGGGTATGGTTTTTTTTCTGGACAGAAAATTTTTTATAATTGTGATATGTGCAGTACACGATTTAGCACAAATGGCAGCTTAAAAAGACACATAAGAATACATACTGGTGATAAACCTTATGAATATGATAAATGTAGTAAAGGATTAAGTTAGAATGAAAACTTAAAAACATAGTACATGAAAATACACACTGGACTTACATCTAATGAGTGTAATATATAAAGTTAAAGTTTCAACCTGAATAGAGAAATGTAATTACGGACTGTACACACAAAGGTGATACCTTCTTAATGGTATATTTAGTTTCAAATCATCCCTGCAAAAACACTTCAAGGCAACACATACTCATGTGATACTGGAGAAAAATCTGGTTAGAAACCTTATAACAATTCATATAACATGTCAGTGATGGGAGTGGTATATCACAATAGTTCCCTCTAAAATCAGGCCATGAGAACATA
>MJUU01064958.1:37594-60214 GCA_002080025.1 Modiolus philippinarum
AAGAAAATCTGCCTTTTGTTATATATTTTAGGTTAAATTACAGTCAGTTGAAGTATTGCAGGCATCGATATAATATCGAATGAAGAAAATCTGCCTTTTGTTATATATTTTAGGTTAAATTACAGTCAGTTGAAGTATTGCAGGAATCGATATGATATTGAATGAAGAGAATCTGCTTTTTGTTATATATTTTAGGTTAAATTACAGAAAGTTGGAGTATTGCGGGCATGGATATAATATGGAATGAAGAAAATCTGCCTTTTGTTATATATTTTAGGTTAAATTACAGAAAGTTGGAGTATTGCGGGCTTCAATATAATATCGAATGAAGAAAATCTGCCTTTTCTTATATTATATTTTAGGTTAAATAACAGCAAGTTGAAGTTATACGGGCATCGATATAATATCAAATGAAGAAAATCAGCCCTGTCTTATATATTTTAGGTTCAATTACAGCAAGTTGAAGTTTTGCGGGCATCGATATAATATCGAATGAAGAAAAATTGCCTTTTGTTATATATTTTAGTTAAATTATTAAGTTGAAGTATTACGGGCATCGATATAATATCCAATGAAGAAAATCTGCTTTTTCTTATATATTTTAGGATAAATTACAGCATGTTGAAGTATTGTGGGCATCGATATAATATCGAATGAGGAAAACCTGTTTTTTTGTTATATATTTTAGGTCAAATTACAGAAAGTTGGAGTATTGCGTGCATCGATATAATATCGAATGAAGAATATCTGCTTTTTCTTATATATTTTAGGTTAAATTACAGCAAGTTGAAGTATTGCCGGCATCGATATAATATCGAGTAAAGAAAATCTGCTTATGTTATATATTTTAGGCAAAATTACAGCAAGCTGAAGTATTGTTGGCATCGATATAATATCGAATGAAGAAAATCTGCATTTTCTTATATATTTTAGATTATATTACAGCAGGTTGAAGTATTGCGGTCATCGTTATAATATCGAATTAAGAAAATCTGCTTTTTCTTATATATTTTAGGTTAAATTACGGAAAGTTGGAGTATCGCAGAAATCGATATAATATCGAATGAAGAAAATCTGCCTTTTTCTTGTACATTTAAGGTTAAAATACAGCAAATTGAAGTATTGCGGGCATCGATATAATATCGAATTAAGAAAATATGCTTTTTCTTATATATTTTAGGTTAAATTACAGAAAGTTGAAGTATTGCCGGCATCGATATAATATCGAATGAAGAAATCTGCCTTTTGTTACTGTGGAAGTACTTTTATTCGTGGACCTCAATTTTCGTGGTTTTCATAAATATCACTGTTTCGTTGGTACTTAAATTCGTGATTTCAAATTCCACACTTTAAAACTCTATGGGAAAAATGCATTTATTCGGGAACTTAATTTCGTGGTTTAATCGAACCACGAAAATTGGAACCCCACGAAAAATAGTACTTTCACAGTATATATTTTAGGCTAAATTACCGCAAGTTGAAGTATAGCGGGCATCGATATAATATCGAATGAATAAAATCTGCCTTTTCTTATATATTTTAGATTAAATTACAGCAAGTTGAAGTATTGCAGGCAATCTGCCTTTTTCTTGTATCCCTTACCAAAATACAGGCCTTCTGGCTACATCTTGTGGCAATATTGCAGTAATATTACCGCAACATATCGTTGCGGCAATATTACCGCAACAACCTTCCTTATTTATCAGTGTTGCGGTAATATTGCCGCAACATGTGTAATTTGTACATTAAATACACACCATGCATTTGTATATTCTACAACATGAAAGATAAATTTTCATCTACTCATTTTCATATGTAACAGAAAAGCAAGAATGTAACCTAATTTAAATATCAAATAGGTTCTATCTGAAATCTGATGACATGAAAATCAATTCATGCTTATGATATCTTACATCAGGGATTGAATACAAAAGATGCACATTGTTTTTTTTAAATGCAGTATATAATAGTTTTCATATTGTAGTATCAGTTAAGTTAATGAAAAAATGTCTGATCAGTTCAGTATAATAAATTCTTTTAACCAGCTATAATTTTCAATTTCATATTACAAGGAGATGTATAAAGATTGATTTATTTATAAGAAAAATATTTTTTATTTCACTTACTTTATATAATGTGCAATGTTAAAATAAACCCATTATTCCAATATATTCCACAATTTTCTATATGCACGCATAATGTCACATGCAAGAATTTCTCCTTGTACTAATCTTTTCATTTGTTTGAAATAAATGATTAGGAGCCAAAATCTTTTTTGTTAGGTAAGATTTGATTTGTACTTTTCAAATGAAAGATAATATTTCATTAGCTATGACCTTTTGTTGCCACAAACCTTAGTTCTGGCAACATTCTGTCTGCATTCCACAAGTTCTGGTAACATTGTGGCAATATTGCCAGAAAACTTCCTTCTGGTGATATGAATTTGTTGCCAGAATGTCACCAGAACAATTTCTGGTAACATTTCTGGCAATATTGCTAGAAAACTTACTTCTGGTGAAAAAAAATTTGTAGCCAGAATGTCACCAGAAGTTGTTGCCGCTAGCGGTAACATTTGAAAGAGTGTATAAGACAAAAAGATGTTGCCGCAATAAAGCCGCAATATTGCGGTAATATTGCCGCAACAATTTTGGTTTGGTAGGGGATATTTTTGGTTAAATTACAGATAGTTGAAGTATTGCAGGCATCGATATAATATGGAATGAAGAAAATCTGCTTTTTCATATATATTTAAGGTTGAATTACAACAAGTTGTAGCATTGCGGGCATCGGTACATTATATATGGAATGAAGAAGGTCTGCCTTCTCTTATATATTTTAGTTAAATTACACCAAGTTTCAGTATTGTGGGTGCATCATTTTAACGTGAAAATGAAATATGCACCTCTTCTGATATTTGATGTTTGTGGCTGTTTGCAGGATGTTTTATTCGCTACAGGACTGAGTTTTTTTCAGTTCTATTTATTTATTTATCTAATTGTTTATTTCACAAAATGACGGAAATTTACAGTTACAATTTTCGAATCTTTTCTGATAGTTCTGATATTGCTACTGCAAAATTGAAGAAAATTGCACTCAACGTGTGAAAAATTTGTGCGTTCGTCGTGTGAATCGTGTGCCTGTGGTAGGTAATCTGGGACGTATCCATCGCTTTATTAAAGTTTGAGTATTTACAGTTCTTGTATTGTTTTAGAGCCATAAGACTAATCAGAGCAGTCAGGATTCTATGACAGGTTAGAGCGGTAATGGCTCTATGACTGCATGGTCAGAGCAGTCAGGGCTCTATAACTGGTCAGAGCAGTCAGGATTCGATGACTGCTCCAAGTTAACTTCAAGTTAACTTAGGACTGTTCTCATGACTGCTCCCCAAGTTAACTTGGACGAGAGGTTATGTCTGCATCCTACTGAGAATATGAATATTTAATTGTCTGTTAACAAGTCATACATCAGTAGAAATTGTCGTTTAAATTTATGTTGAACGCTTTGGTAGTTTCGAGGATTTTTTAAAAAATTTGACCACCATATTGAAAACGGCTGGCACGTGATCAAGTCACGTGATATTGATTTCATATGATAACCAGTATGACTACGTCATATGTTTGTCAGATATTTTATGGGCCGAAAAACGGCCTTATAGCAACCCCTCCTTTCAAGCCAGTTGTTCTCTCACTAGAAATATTTTTTAATCACACCGGTCCTTCATTGGTTAAATTTGCTAGAAATTAGAAAAAAAACATTATTCATTGTTAATTGAAATATTGAAATAAAATTTGTTGTCTAAAATTATTATAATGATTATACACATCTTTTTACTTGTTATGAGAACAAAAAAAAGATAATGGCTCCCAAGTCTCATTTAAAAGATAATGTGCTTGTCTGAACTATCCTCAAGATGACCCTCAACTTATGTACTCCATCTTTAGCATCTCCCTAGACACCTTTGATCATCTGTAATAGCTATGGACGTTTGAAAAAGGATCTTGGTGACAAACTTGAAGATTTCGAGTTTCCAATGGGTATTGAGCAGAAATATTCCCATATATTTGGTAAGATATGAGAAAAACATGTTTCGTAATCTTATATTAACACCATAGTACATGTATTTAGTGTAACGTAATTCAAAGTGTTGTAACGTAATTCACATGGCCCCAAATAGTAGTTTTTGACGGACGGCCGACCATAAGTGATTGAAAAACGTCATATTAGCTATAGTCAAGTGAGCTAAAAACGATACTGATAATGGTATCGATGAAAAATGGAAGATTTTTAGATTGTGGAATTTGAAACAGTTTTGTGATTATGAGAAAAAGTCTTAATATCGCAGATTTTCGTCAAAAATATTATACCGATTAACTGATATAATAATTATCAAGTTTCTGTAGCGAATTTCAGTGCTTTAAACATTTCTGGCCTTGAACAATAGAAAGTGTTATCACTATAACGCCTAAAAATAGTTATTTACTGTATTTTTTTCATAAATAGAAATCGGTATGCCGACTTTTCATGATATACAAGTGGTATTATTCATTTTAATACGATAAAATGTATAGTAAAATCTAAGCAAGACATTACACACATTTTTTTTGCCAAGATTATAAGTACAATTTTGCCATGGTTTCTGGGGTAGCGTCAAGATTTTCCATTAATGAAGACAAACTCCTAGTTTAGGAATACAATTTCTCGATAATTATCATGTTTACATCTGTACATATAAAATGTAAAATTAAAGACATGTCAAGACTTCAAAAATGATTGCAAATAACAATTCAAAAGACCGGGTTTACAGTTATGGAACATATTACCTATTAAATTAATGTAAGAAAACGTCTTCCCTGGTGTAAATTTCAATTCAAAGGTTGTTTTAGTGTTCTTACGGCCCTTATCGAGAAGTAACAATCTAGTCTAACTCTGACAGGAAATACTATGGGGCTTTATTCACTGCTTGACGTCTTACCACCTTGTCCACTGTCTTCTTACTGAGTGATGTGTTGCCATCTTGCCTATTCTCCTTTTACTGGGCTACTTTTACTTGTCTCCTTTCCTCTTACTGGGTGACGGGTTGCCACCTCGTCTACTCTCCTCGTCCTGGGCTACGTGTTGCCACCTTGTTTACTTGCCTCTTTACCGGGTGAGGTGTTGGCACCCAATTTACTTTCCTCTTACTGGGTGACGTATTGCCACCTTGCCACTTCTAGGCGACGTGTTGCTACCTTGTGCACTGTTCTCTACTGTGCCCGTGTTGCAACAGTTACCAACTCTCTCGTTTTTGAAAAAAGAGATGTACATTTGGGCAAGTTTATTAGATGAAACTCATTGTACTTTTTTAATGTTTTTAACTCGTGTACTTTCTGGAATAAAAAAAAATGGAAGCAAAGTATGATTGTTTCTCTATGAAAACTTAATACTATGGCAGACGAGGGTGAAGTCGACATAGCACAGCTGTAAAGCTTTGATACATCAGTAAGGGAACATTTTCTGTCTGAATTATTAGACAACATTCAAACAAGGTAATTTTTAAAAACTTTGAATGAAAGGATATGGAGTAAATGCACATGAGACAAAGTCTCTACAAATACATGGTAAAAACAAGCAAAGGAACAACGCTTTTATTGTTGTTCTTCATCTTGAAGTCACCATGAGGCCTTCACCACTGAGCTTTGTTCATACCTCATAGTAAGTTCAAGACGCCCCTTAGCACCGTTTTGAGCAGAATTCTTTGCTAATTGTCGAGCAACACTACATCCATGCCTTCACTGGTCATTGGTGCGGGATTGTCAACAAACATTAATTAAACTGGCAAAGTGCTCTTACAATCAGTTTGTCTGTTTATTTGTTGGCTACCTCGACGAAAAAATGTTCTTCGAATACAAATGTATATAGGACCCGTCCCAGAACTTTATAAAAGATACACTGGTGTCCTCTGACAGTGAAGATGAACTTAATTCTTTTATTGACTATGTTTCCTCGTACCATCCGGCTATCACTATCAAATACACTTTTAATTTTACCAAAGATAGTCTATCTTTCCTCGACATTAATTGTTCAATAAAGGATTTGCAAATTTCCACACCGACAGACGCCCACTGTTTATTAAATTACGGGTGTTGTCACCCAAAGACATGCAATGATGCCATTCTAAAGACACAATTCTTGCGACTTCGTCGTATCTGTAATGACGAGCAGGACTTCAGGACTCAATGTTACAGAATGAAATCTTTTTTTGTTAATAGAGGCTACCCCAGCAAAGTTTTGGATCGAGTTATGAATTCAGTTTCCCGAGTGACCAGATCTGAGGCTATGGAGAAGAGGGTGACAAATACAGACGGCCGGGTTCCGTTGGTCCTGACATACCACTCCCAAAACGAAGCTCTCAAAAACAAGTTGATACCCAACTTTAAATCTATAGTTCTCGGGGACGAACATATATCGGCAATTTTCCAGGATTCGCCTCCTATTGCAGCCTTCAGAAAAGAGGAGAGTCTAAAACAGCACCTTGTATTTATTTCTTTCAAGAGTGTTAATCCTAAAACCCCCTGTAAATACAAAGGCACTAGACAATGTAAGCGATCTCGCTGTTTGACTTGAGGACCGGCTAATGTTTTCAAACTAAAAAATGGTTTCAAGTGAACTACCGAAAATGTAGTGTATGCTGTGGGCTGTAAACGCTGTAGGATTATTTATGTGGGTGAGACTTGCCGTAGATTAACTTGTAGAATTTGCTATGTTTTGTTATATGATTCAGGGACTATATATAAATGAGTTAGTTATCTATAGTTCCTGTATGATTTCAATATTTTTTAAAAGTTTTATTTTCTGTAAAATGTGCTCTACACCTTGTCCAGTTTTCTGATATTTTCTTATACGAAATGACACGTAATACAAATTATTGCACAATAGAGATAGAACTTTTTTTCTGAAATATTATATTTGAAAAGAAAAAGTAAAAGTTATTTTGATAAGGCGGAAAACTATTTTGTTATTTCACGAATTTCTATGAAACCAAGTTAGTATTAGTCTGTTAATCGGCCCTTACTTTAATAATTATAACTACTGGGCACTCTGTTATTTTTACTGTCCAAATGGAGAGTGTTCATAAAACTTCAAAATAATACACACTTTAAATCAAAGATTGAATGATATTGAGGAGTAATTATTCTGGAAATTATTCCCATTTTCTTAAAACAATATTTTATTTTTCGGACCATTTTTTAAAAATGTTTGACCAAATTAGAACTTTTTATCAGTATCAAATTGATAAACCCTTCTTTTACTTAATATAAGATAATAGTTCACGAGACAGTAAAAGGCGAGTAAGATATTACAAAAAAAAAACAAAAAAAAAAAAACAAAACAAAAAAAAAAACCGTCACTCGAACAACATGGCTAGATCTACGATATTGTGAGTTTTAATGATTTGTTAGGTTAGGAACTTGTTTGAGAAAAAGCGATTTTTCATTAGTAATATTTACTATATTTGTTTTTGAAAAATACTTCCCAATGTTTTTTTTTATTTGGACTGATGTCAGGGCCGACTGATTTTCGTTTGTGACTTGATAGAAATGCCCAACCGTCTTGCAAGAAGAATAGGTTTATCAAATTGCTGGCATTTTGTACACAAATTCAAAGCTACACCACTAAACAAATCAAACCATGGTTATTAGAGAGTTTAAAATTGCGCATCATTCTTGCGCATGTGACTTAAAATGGAATTCACTATGGGAACGTTGCTGAAACCATTTTCAATGTCTTATAATAGTTAAATTTGATGAAATACGCCACTTTTTTTAAGTAACCACGCAAAATATTGAACCTTTCCGCTAACTCCTGTTCCATTAAGGCGAGATAATTTGTATAGAAAATTTGTATAGAAATAATAGGAAAAATGAGTTTTTTTTTGCGATTTATTCAAAAATAAGTTCAGTGACCCCCACATTTTTTTTTATGGAAATTGAAGGACAGTATATAAGCTATTAATTTACCAAATTTAAAAAAAAATTTATCTGATGTAACAAAAATAATTTAAAATTTTGTTAAAATTCCCTAGTTTTCCCTATTATTTCAACCAAAATAGCAGATTTTTACATTTTATATATCATTCTTATATGACCAATGACTCCTTATTTTTATTTTATTTTTTTGTATGCCCTAATAACAAAGGGTAAATCATGAAAAAATGAGAAAATTCTACCTGACAGAATTTTAGACCCCCGTACCACCTTAAAATATGAAAATAATCTTCATTCAATACAATTGGAAATCTAAAATTACACAGAAATAATATGTTTAACCCGAACTATCTATAGGTATAACATGTTAATTAGTATATTGGAAAAACATAAAATCTAGAGACTGGTTTATATTAAAGACAGGCGTATTTTCTGCTGCTGGGCCCAATACCGTGCGCAACTTGTATAAGGAACAGGCCATTTTATAATATTATTGATGTATTGAAATTTGACATTTGCATAGTACAGAAAACTAATGTTTTATTCTCATTTTTGATAATGTTCAAGATTTGGCAAGATTTTTACAGGTAATATCTGTGACACGCCATTTGGTCTGCCTTCTCTCGTCTTTTCCACTTTCTTCTCCGTATTTCAGCCCGGCAGTCCCCTAGTCGAAGGCCATACGATCGAAACGTTGAGCAATCATCCCTTCTTTCCAATTTTTGTCATTTTTAGATGTTTTTTAATTTGTATATTTTTGTGTTTTTTTTTACTTTTTAATCGTGGCCAACTATACCATTTTTATTTTGTTCCATAGTTAATTTGTGGCTATTGCATAACATATATATTTTTATACTTTTCTTAAAAGTTTAATTATCAATTATAGTAAGACAAAATATGCACACTTAATGTTTAACTGTAAAAAAAAATGAAAGATTTTGTCGCCATCGACATTTGTAAATAGGTCTTGAAGACAATCATCACAGTAAAAATCGAGCCTGATGTCGGCAACATCAATCTTTGCATTCGATTATAACACGTTGCATTGTATAAGGACAATTTCATGGAACACATACATGTCAGTCATTACTGTTTAGTGAAGATGTAGCTACTATCATCAGGAAATATTATTTTCAAGTCATTGTTGATTAATCATGCAAATTTTGGTCAATGTATATTGATACTAATACGACTGTCTCCCCCAATACATATGTCGAAAAGGGGCATAACTCCAACAAAAAATGGGCGATCAATCTGGCCAGACAATATGCACAGCTAAGTTTGATTGTCAACAATCCTGTAAAGTTGGGTCGAAATCCTATAGAAAATGTAGGAGAATGGGCGCCCACAAACTTTGTGACGGACGGACGGACGTACAGACTGACGGACATACTGACGGACAGGCGACGGATGAAAGGGACATTGAGAAGGGGATACATAATTCACAAGTTTATCGAGATATGGCAGAGTATCTTCATACGTCCGTGAAAACCACGACTGTGTACGGCCCATGATCGTATAGTGCTTAGAAAGACACAATGCTACTCTAACAGAAATGAAAAACAAGATGAGAAGAAATTCAAATCTTTCTTGGGAGTCTTCAGTCAATTGGACCATTAATTCAAAAATAGCTTCTTATTGTTCACGGGTACAGCACATATCAGATTGTGTTTGGAAGAAAAGTAAGTGAGAACCGAACCATCAGTCAAAACAACGAACAATCCATGGACAAAGGCAACATTGGAAACACCCAGACACTACTTGAGTAATGGACAAAAATGAGAAATGAAGACACACATAAAGATGAACAACTCGGATGGGTGAGATCAGGTGTACCGGTAGAGTAAGCATCTCCTGCTTCTTATAAGACACCCGCCGTGTTGAACATATCAACTCCGGTAATAAAGTCAAATCTGATAGAGGAAAAACAAACTTTAGTTGTAGAGGGAAAGATCTGTTGTCATCTGGGAAACAGATATCCCGTAAATCAGAATCTTCCATCAAATATTTTTTAAACAAGCCATCTGCTTTAGAAGGATTTACTATCAGTGCAGTCATGAGAAAAACATCTTATTGGACTTCATAAAGCACGAAAAGCTTTCATCGGTGCTGAATATTCAGAAAAAATTTGAAGGGCTTTTTATAGACAAATAAGACCATCAGGGGAAAATAATGTAAAAAAATGGAGACAAAGTGTACTTCCTCCGTTATGATGAATGGTAAGAACCTGATTGGATCATTAGACAGGACAATGTAGATGTGTTCGTTAGAAATGGAGGAATTTATTTTAGGGTTCGTATAATTAGGTCATAAAGAGACATTGATGTTGATCATTAAAAGAAGGCTGCTGATAGAAATAAGCAGAACATTGAAGGGCAACCTGAACATGCTGAAGCTGCAAGAAATTAAATAAGCTTCCTGTACAGCAACAGTATTATTATGAAAGTGATGATGAGTCTGTGCCAAATGATGAAACGGACTCTGAAAATGGTGATATTCTGGATAATGAAGATGCTCTAAATGAGAGCCATAATGACAGATTTGATAGAGATGGAACATGTGGAAGTATAGCTGGTTCTCAAAGGCAAGATTCTGACTTTGCTAATCAGACGGACAGTCACAATGAAGTTAGACAATAACTTGATGTTCAGCCAATAAATCTTCTTAAGGGAGTACGAGTCTCAAAAATTTTGTAATTAGAATTAAAATTCTGACCTTTTGTCTTGAAGAGCACACTTAATGGAAAAACTTGAGCAAAAAATTTTGAAAATCCATGTAGGAATTTTTTAGATATAAGACGTCAAAATTTTGGCGGGAAACAGATCTCTCTAGAGTTTTCCTTCAATTTGCATAAGATGTTTATAGGCCTTTAGATATATGAAATTATAATTGGAAGTTGATTAAATTTTATACACAGTCTATTTTATGTATTTTAAAGTGACTTATGACCAAGAAAATGTGATCCATGTGCAAAAAATGTTAGCACTGTTTTAATGGATAAAACCCGAGGATATAGAATGCTTCTGAAATCTGAGGCTCGTACTCCCTTAATAAAAAAGGGATCAGGAGAAGCACAATATACAGAAGCAATTATTTTTGAACGTACAGGAAAAGCAATAACTAATACAGTGCTCCCTCGTTATACCGCCCCTCTTTAACGGCGGTCCCCCGACTTATCGCCAACCATTTTCAAGGTACATTTTTCCAAAAGTTGCATAGTTTCTATGTTATCTATTCCCTCGATATATCGCCACCCTAACTTATCGCCAAAATTTTCTCTGGTCCCAAAGGTGGCGATATAACGAGGGTGCACTGTATAAGGAATTGTTCAATACTGAGTACAGCAAGCCAGTAGATATATAATGTCAAAAAATGTTTGGGTCTGTTGACAACCTTTAGGTTGCACTAAGGTAAACAAACACAATTCACAAACCACGCCTCTTTAGCGGAGAATATAGACATGAATATTCATGTGCAGTACATACAAATAATGGTTGCCATGGAATCAAAGCATATTTTATTTTATAAAGATGTATTTTGAGAATATAAAAATGAGGACCAGAGGTGGTTATTTATTTGGAAAATTTTTCTAGATGCCTAATAGTCAGTGGAGCAGGGACAGAATTTTTGCTAAAAATTTTGTACGTTCCTGAAAAAAGGTACGTACAAAGTGGAGAAATATGCCGCGCAGCCCTATTTTTTTATTCTTGGAAAAAAAGTGGTACATGTCATCTTTTCAAAGAAGCATAAGAATCTTTATGAAACTTCTTCATTTCTTAGTGACAGCAATTGCTGTTCAGGGAGGTTTTATGGGAATTTGCATTGTGGATATTTACTAGATGCAACCTATAAAGTGGTCAAAAAGTCTGAGGAAGAAAATGAGGATCCCTTTCTCTGCAATGTGGATTTATGTGATGCTGAATAGGCTGAATTAAAGAGCTGGAAAAACAATGTCTATGAAGAAGTTACAATATGGGCATGATGGGTATATACTATGAAGGATATGATAATGAGATAACACCGAAAGCAAGGCCTTTTGTCAAAGGATTTGAGAATGAATGTCTAGATGATATAGCAAAGAACTCACCACATAAGAAAAACAGCCAGTTCGTCTTCTCTAACTAATTATTGCAAGTAAAAGATTGAAAATAAATTCTATAGACATTAAGACTACTTTTTTGCAAGGGGAACGGATGGAGAGAGAAGTTTTTTCTTTGGCTCCCTGAGGAAGGTATTTAAAATGGTATGCGAAGGTTAAAAAGCAATTTTACTCCGTGAGGTAACAGTATCTAAGGTTGATCCCGCCATATTTCACTGGCGTAGCTCATAGGGTGTGTCAGGAGTATACGCAGTACATGTAGATGATTTCTTGTGGGCAAGAAGAGGTGTCTTTGAATGAAACAAAATATGTTTCAAAGATCCGAGATCGATTAAAAATGTAGAAAGATGATTGTGATTCTTTCAAATATTCAGGATAAGTTTTAACTCATTATCGTGACAGAATAATTTTAACACAGACATGTCAGAAAGACTATATTAATGCTATAAAATCGGTGTCTGTAGAAAAGCAAAGAGTTTAACGAAACAACGGCAGTAGAATACCGAAGGAACAAAGGAGTGAAATTTACAAAAATCGAAGTTCAAAGACACGGCCAAAACGTGATCACAGTAAACAATGACGTTAGACACAAAAAAAAAAACAAAAAAAAAACAATGACGTTAGACAGGTACAAAGCAATGAAACAGAAATTACAACATTCAAAACAAAGGCACTCACAGTGTGAACTCCAGTAAAACTGAGAGTGACATCAGGTGCTCCGGAAGGGTAAGCATGTCCCGCCCTGTATACAGCACCCGTCAGTGAGGCAAATGTTTTGAAAGATCTATTAGGTTACTTATTGGTCATTGTCATTTTCTAACCCTGAGACAAATCCAATTGAGAACCATGGTACGTGTAACTTCTCTAACCCTCAAACAGTACCAAGGTGAAATTTTGAAACGCTATTGTAATCACTTAATAGTATTCAAACATGGACATGACAAATCGGTACTACAAACATTACTGACTAATTATAAGACAAAACAAAAAATCAACAAGACAACACAAAAAACTAAAGCACTGACAGTGTGAACTCCCATAAAAACCGAGAGCGACATCAGGTGGTCCGGAAGGGTAAGCATGTCCTGCTCTGTTAACAGCACCCGTCACACTGTGAGTGATTCAATCCGGGAAAATGTCAAAGTCGGTAGTCAAATCCGGAAAGACGTGAATCTAGCTGAAAATATCCACTTTCATTTGGGATACTGACACGTCATATCTTTCAATGCTGTTATGGTGACGGCCATAGAATTTTTTGAGGGATGAAATTAACATAGGTTGAACAAATCCCTGACTAAGCAGCTTTTGGGACAGTGTTTTTGCTCTGTTCAAAAAATCACTGTACAAACTACACGCTCGACAGTAACGAATCAACTGTGAAATGTACACTCCATATGCTGGAGAGGTAGGTATATTGCTGCTAACAAAGCGAAAGGATATGGAGTAAATGAACATGAAATCATAAAAGTCTTCTCCTTTCAATCCATTAAAAAAACAATATTAAGATCAACAGTTGCTATGGATACCCGACATTACTTTTGACGTGGCCAGTATTTCTTCAACGATGACAGATAGTAGCGTGGAAGATTTTAGGCATGTAAACATATTGACGGGAAGAATCAAAATCAACAAATCTTGGATCTGAAGAACAATTACTACATTTTACAGATGCTTCGTTCGGTAATTTTCCTGACGGATTTAGTCAAGGAAGTTTCATTGTATTTCTAAGTTGGACAAATAGTAAAGTAATCCCAATAACTTGTATTCAGATTCAGATTCTTTATTTACATTCGGACAAAAGTTATGTGTTAGATTAGGACAAAAACATACATTATACAGAATGACAGGGTAGACAAGGGTTCAAAATATTACATTATACAAATATGATATGATCACATATAAATACAACATCTTTCAGCCAATGATAAGCTTGCAATGATCAGTTACTCAATAGAGTAAATAAATAAATAGAGAAACTACATAGTGAAATATTTGTTGTGATTAAAGCAAAACATTCATTTTTCTTATAAATACAGCAACATTACAGATTAATTGTTTATTACAAAAAGTTAACATATACTTAACTGTTTTGTAAAGAAGGGCTAGTTGTGTAATAATTGCATAAATGACACATTCTATTTTCAGCTGCTATATTATACCAACGTCCGGTTTCAACTGGTATTTTTAAGTTACAAGTTCTTAACTGGGCAATCAAGGAAGTTAGGAGGGTAGTTAGAAGTAACTTAGCCAGAGAGGCTTTAGCGTTAGCAGATAGTGTTGACTGTATCGTACTTTCCTTGCAATCTTGTTTGACAAGTTAATGTATAACAATTACGGTGCAAATCATGTTCCAATCAAATTTTCCATTGACAGTAAAAACCTTTATCATGCAATATATTCCATCAAGCAAGTTGTTGAAAGGATTTTGAGACTAGAAATCAGTGGTCTGTAGCAATTAGTTACTTAAAACAATCACTAGAAGAGAAAACTGGGTACAGACAGAGAATCAGATCTGCAGATTGCGAATGTTCTTACCAAACATGGTTCATCAGGGCAAATATTTTTGTTGTTTGGAAACTGGAATCCTGAATCACAAATAGATATGAACAATGAATGCACTCTGAAAAGTGAGAGAGATAATAAAACATATGACTAGTAAAGCGATTTGATAAGTTTTGTCAGGCTAAAATGTTTTGAGTTTTTGAGAGACTATAACTTTATTGAGTTCACCTCCATGTACATGGTGAATCATTAAGACATTTAGAAGAAACATTAATATTTACACTTTATAAAGAACTTAAACTGTTCAAATTACTTCAACTCTTAATTCTATCTAACAAATGTCTAAAGAGAAAGTGATCACCATGTTTTCTATTCTGTTAGGCTATATTTTTATTTTAATTATGTTTCACTTTTTTAATATGGTTATCTGGTATTATAAAACCAATTTATAAAAATAAAGGAGATCCAAAAGACCCATAAAACTATAGACCTATCACCCTTTTCAGTTGTCTTGGTAAACTCTTTACCTCTATTCTCAACTCTACACTAAGTGCTTTTTCAGAGGATTTCAATATTTTAAAAGCAAATCAATGTGGCTTTAGAGAAAATTACTCCACTCTTGATAACTTATTTTGTATATCTACTTTGTTCCAAATCTGTAAAACAAGAAAGAAAAAAACTATATTGTGCATTTATAGATTTCGAAAAAGCTTTCGACAAAGTTTGGAGAAATGGTCTTTTTCATAAACTCCTACTTAACAATATAAATGGCAAAATGTTCAACGTTATATCCAATAAGTATAAAAATGTGAAGTCTTGTATCTGTTATAATAATTTAACTCAGATTACTTTAGTTGTGAAAATGGTGTGAGACGGGGAGAAAATTTGTCATCTTTTTTGTTTTCGCTTTATTTAAATGATCTTGAAGATAAGATTTCTTTCATTTCAAATGATATAAAAGGTCTTGAATCCATATCAAGTGAATAACTAAATATATTTATGAAATTATTTATTCTTTTGTACGCAGACGACACAGCTTTATTGGCAGAATCTCCACAAGACCTATAACTGCAACTCAACTCATTTTCTGAATATTGCGATACCTGGACAATGCTGGAAATTAAAAGTAAATGTTGATAAATCAAAGATTATGATATTCGGGTCAGGAAAGAATACAGATGATTTGAAATTTGAAAACAAAAAATGAAATTGAAATAGTAAAATAATTTAATTACCTTGGATTTATTTTTACAAAAACCTGTAACTTTGACGAAACTAAGAAATATCTAGCAGAAAAGGCAAAACGGGCGATGTACGAAGTATTGAAAATTGGGCGATTATCAAACTCCCTATAAAAATTCAGATTGAATTATTTGACAAAATGGTAAAACCCATCCTCCTTTACTGTAATTTATGTCAAAGCCACCAAATTGGTGATGAATATCATTATATGTTAGAATACACGTCTTTGATTCAACAACGTAAAATTTATCTCCCTAAATACTACACCTACGCTCACAATGTAATTAAATTTTCAAACTTAATGTCTAGCAATAAAAAAGAATATTATCGATTTATCAATCATATTAATAGCTCTATTTGATCTCCTGGCTAGGGGCTATATAGTCCCTGCCCAGTCTAACCCCATTGACCATATCCTGAATGTTGTACATAGTGAAAAAAGTGTTAGTTGCTTTATTTGTACATGTATGTATACTTCTCTGTACCAATTGGTTGTATGAGAATAAAGAAAGGAAGAAAGAAAGAATAAGTTGTCAATACAAGTAGTATAGAAGTTAGTGTTATAAAGGACAATTAACTTACTAGTGTTTGTTCTTGGGTGTTTGTTTAATTTCCAATCTCACTCAAGTTAGTGTTAGAAATATAGAATCCACAATCGCATCGAGTGAGAAACGACATTTCTACACTAGAGATAGTTAAATTTTCAAATATTTTAAACGCGAGGCTTGCCGAGCGTTTAAAATATTTGAAAATTTAACTATCGAGAGTGTAGAAATGTCGTTTCTCACGAGATACGGTTGTGGATTTCATTTCTCTAATGATTTCAAGGAGATTTTTGACAAAAACGTGACCCCCCTTTTCTGATGATCCGAAATAAATGTGTTCTTTGGAAGTGACGTCATCAGGCATGGTCGCCTTTTTTCATGACGTCACAATGGTAAAGTCCGGAAAACGGCAAACATATTTGACGTCATAATTGAATTTCAACCAATCACTTGCCGAGAACAACATTCTCTCTAGAGAGGAGAAATATAGAATCCACAATTGCATCGAGTGAGAAACGACATTTCTCCAACCGCTCAGGAAACGTGAAAACAGGACAGAAATTAGAGAAAGGCGAATTAACACACCAGTAAGGCAGTATGTGTTCTCAGGTATTTTTAAGTTTCCAATCACTACACATGAATGCATGTAGTATATTTATAAGATTTTTCACCTATGTCTTCTCGCGTGTTTTTGCAGTTTAATATTTCACTTAACACTCCACTAAATGCATTACATTTATACGGTTTAATCATCATAACATTTAAAAAAGTTCCCCAAAGTGATTTCATGCATGTTTCTTAAAGTAAACACTGCCTTTTACCACATACATATCCTCACGTGTTTCTAAGTTTGCATTAGAACTAAAATCATCACTAAGTATATCACAATTATACAGCGTATCACTAGTATGTGATCTCATGTGTCTTTTTAAGCTTTCATTATGACTAAATATCTCATTACATATATCACATTCATAAGGTTCATCACCAGTATGTATTCTCATGTGTTTGTTAAGATTATCATTTGAAATAAATCCTTTACCACATGTATCACATTTATAAGGTTTATCACCAGTGTGTATTCTCATGTGTAGCTTAAGCTTACAATCCTGTCTGAATTCTCTCAGGCACACTCCACATTTATAAGGTTTATCACCAGTGTGTATTCTCATGTGTATTTTTAAGGATTGGTTCTGACTAAATCCTTTACAACACATATCACATTTATATGGTTTATCACCAGTGTGTGTTCTCATGTGATTGTGCAAGTTAAAATTCGAGGTAAATCCTTTACCACATATATCACATTTATAACATTTTTCACCAGTGTGTGTTTTCATATGTGCATTTCGGTTAGAACTGATATTAAATACTTTACTACATATATCACATTTATAAGGTTTATCACCAGTGTGTATTCTCATGTGTGTCTTAAGATAAGAATTCTGTGTAAATTCTTTCATGCACACTTCACATTTATAAGATTTATCACCAGTATGTATTTTCATGTGTCTTTTCAGGTGTTCATTCTGACTAAATCCTTTACTACATATATCACATTTATAAGGTTTATCACCAGTGTGAGTTCTCATGTGTCTCCTCAGGTCACAATTCTGTGTAAATCCTTTCATGCACACTTCACATTTATAAGGTTCATAACCAGTGTGTATTTCCATGTGTGTCTGTAGTTTGCTATTCGTATAATATCCTTTTCCATACACTTCAGATTTATAAGGTTTATCAATATCGTCTGATTCCATTTGAGTCTTATTTTTTGCAGTATCAAAATCAAGACACTTCTTGTGTAAATTCCTGAAATAAATTAAAAATAACGAGATAATTCTGGTGCATCATTTATGTAACAAATGATTTGATGGGTCAAAACTGAATGACAGATCTTTTTTTTCTATATTCAAACAGACTACTGAGGCTTGTTTAGTATATATTTGGATATGGAATATTAACTACTTTTAACAATGGAAAATTGGGATAATAATTATTAGGATATATTATTGTATTAAATTTTCAATGTGATGTATAAGTCCAGACTAACTCAGTAACTGAGATATTGGATATTTGGACCCGATTAAACAAGTCCCGCTACTAGGTTTCCTGTATGCTTGGTACTTTATTGGGTATTGGGACCCCCTAAACAAGCCTCACTACTAGGTTTCCTGTATGCTTGGTACAGGACCCCCCAAAACAAGCCTAACTACTAGTTTTCATGTATGCTTGGTACTTTATTGGGTATTGGGACCCCCTAAACATGCCTCACTACTAAATTTCCTGTATGCTTGGTACCTTATTGGGTATTGGGACCCCCTAAACATGCCTCACTACTAGGTTTCCTGTATGCTTGATACAGGCCCCTTAAACAAGCCTCACTACTAGGTTTCCTGTATGCTTGGTACCTTATTGGGTATTGGGACCCCCTAAACTATTCTGACTACTAGGTTTCTTGTATGCTTGGTACCTTATTGGGTATTTGGACCCCCTAAACAAGCCTCACTACTAAGTTTCCTGCATGCTTGGTACCTTATTGGGTATTGGGACCCTCTAAACAAGCCCCACTACTAGATTTACTGTATGCTTGGTACGAGGACCCCCCCCCCCCTTTTCCCAAACAAGCCTAACTACTAGTTTTCATATATGTTTGGTACATTGTGCACATACTATTCATCAATTCATTAAACGAATGCACTATGGATATGTTATAAAAGCAACAACCGTGCATTATAATAAATTATTAATTAATATGATAAAATCAGCCCTAATATGGCAAACACAGCATGTGTCATACAGATGGCTTAGCCCTAGTGATATTAATACAGCTTTTTTCGGCCCATGGGCAAATACAGGCCAATCCTGTATTGTCCCGGGCCAATACAGGGTTCATTGAGGTCAACTGGAGAGAGGTTATTTATAGTAATCTGAACGATAGTTGTAACGTGTTTTCTCAATATAATAATCCAATTCCGTAAATCTACTCACATGCGCAAAATTAAAATAAATTCTACTTTCTTTTAAACATATACTAGACTAGTATTTAACAACAATTGTTACACGTAAAAATCATGAAATAGGACGAGCTATTTTTATCCCGACTCCAAGGGGAAAAGAATCCGATCAATACATGTACGACTACATAAAAATCGGTATAATAAAAACAAATATCCATAGGCCTAACTCCTCTTTATAACTTGTTTAGAACACAAAACATTGGATGTATCGTATCCCCTTAAAGAAAACAGCACGTCGTCAACAATAGAAAGTGAAAGCACATGTACAAAGAACGTAACGGCTCTAAACAATTTTCATACCATGTTGACCATTGTACAGAATGCATATTTTTTTATTTGCTAAACCATGGGTCCACAAACAAGGGGGTTGTAAACTGTAATGATTATCGTTAACGGAGCACCCCATTTTTTCAACAAAATATACATGTATAAGTGCTAAAAGAAAAAAAGTTAGCTTATTTAATAAAAGTGTTATGAACTGTCTGTTTCTGTATTGGCCCCGTATAGATTCTCGATCAGCTGTATTGGCCCTCGACCCTCCGGGTCTCGGGACCAATACAGCTAACCTCGAATCTATACAGGGCCAATACAGAAACAGACAGTTAATATTGCAGCGGTCAAGCAACTGGCAAAAGTTTTATTGTAATGAAGTCAAGATTTACATCCCAAGCTTACACAATGTGAACTACATTCATCGATGTCAAATGTCTACATTGTAGATATATCAGACGTGAGAACATGACAGATTTATACAATGTTGTCTTTGCACGACGGCGAGTCGATGAAAGGTAGACAGCTTGGGGTGTAAATCTTAATTTCAGTAAACTGAAAGTTTTGCCACTTCCTTGACCGTAGCAATAACACTATAATACAAAGGTTTAATTTTTTATAATTTCTATTTGACAGTCACAAAAATACAATTTAAAACTCCGCTGCATGCGTCATATCCATATAACTAACGCCCAACATATAAAACAGAGCTGTCGCCGAATGGCAGCCAGTTATATCCCCGATCTTTAAACCCCGTATGAAATGGAAAATTAAAAATGTCTGTGGACACAGTGCATGTGTGGACACAGAATAACTGATGAAACAATAAAGTGTGGACACAATGATAGATTCATCAAAAAATAAATGGCGGAGATATGCAGTTGCAGAGAAAATGATCACAGTATAGGAACCTGTGCGCCTGAAATGTCTGTCTTACGGTTCAATCTGTAGGCTGTAGAACGTTTTTCGTAGAAAATCCACTTCAACAGAGTATGCCAGATAAGTTTTTCATGTTTTATTGTTTAAAAAGAAATATTTCCTGTACGAAAAGGGGGTTTATTATTCATCTAATAAACGGTCAAATGTGTTTTTATCCTTTAATGTGAATAAGTTATCCCGTGAGAGCTGATTTCTTGTAATTAATGCCAATACATTGCGTTACAAAATATATATTTTCTCCGTTTTACGCGAAAAGCTAAACTTACATTGCTCACACTTCTTGGGGCAACTAAAAAAGTTAATTATTACTTTCATGCCATATTTCAACAGCATTTGTAGCTGCATTGTCGAGAAAATCGTTGTTTTAAAAAATAAATTATGTAGGTTGTTTAAAGTAACTTATATCACAGACTGTAAGTCTGACTTACGTTTGTTTTGTATGCTGTTTGGCGAATATTTTACTACACATTATGTAAAAAAACACGGTAAAAAGTGAAATTTCAGCTATTTGCGATAATCAATGAACGGATATGGAGTACATGAGACAAAGTCTCTACAAATACATGGCAAAAACAAGCTATGGAACAACGCTTTTATTGTTGTTGACCTTGCGAGTTCGAGATGAGTATTGTGAATAAAATATTGTATCATGATATAGCGATACAACGCAGGCGTATCGTGATACATATCGATACGTATCGTCTTCTGATTTCTCAATTTCATTACATTTTAAATCTTCTTCTTGTAACTATTTTATGTGATAAAATAGTAAGATATTCTTAAGTGGGACAAGAGTATTTATTTTTACGTAGCTAAATACATTTGTTTTTCCTTTATATGACTTTTTCGTACCAAAATCAGGACATTTCAAGCATTTAGGTGGTACTGATTCTGAAATTTTAGCAGAAATCGAGGACAATAAGTATCGATACGCTGGGTTTCGTACCGATGTACAGATTTTGTTGAAAAATATCGCGATATGTCGATAAACCGACGTATCTTTACACCACTATTGCGAGTCTGTTTCGTCAGAATGTTTCCGGCAATTCATTTCTCCGTGTGTATCTCTTAATCTGTAAATAATTTGAAAGATATTACGCTTTGTCTCCCGCTATTTTGAACATGTTTTTAAAGAATACAACAATTTTTGCCTTCCCCTAATTCGTTTTACTTTTAGAAATCACATTGAAATTGTCCTGAGATATCATCGCCTCTGAAACTGTTAAAGCAAACTGTAATAAGATGGCGTATGCAAGGTCTTTCACAATTTACCAATTTCTTTTCAATATATTCACAAACCTGGCTCTCACTGCAGATTTTACCCTTTGAGATTACCTTGATCTTACCAAAAAATCCGCTGAACCAAACTTGACAGGTAAGTTGTATGGAAGGTATGTAGTTTGGTTCCTCTCATGCTACAAACTCCCAAGACTACCAGACGAAAAGAAATTACAGAAAGGGCAACCGATGTGGTACTAGCATTTTGTAATATTGTCTATAGAGGTCTATAGACAATCGAATTCCTATCAATAAGCAGTGTATTCTTCTATAAAGGCCCTTATTTAATGTATACAAGCACGAATTGACCTATCAATAAGCAGTGTATTCTTCTATAAAGGCCCTTATTTAATGTATACAAGCACGAATTGATTCCGTTACTTTTGTAAGACTATGCAGGTTTATACAAGTGTACTTTACTACAAGAAAGAGAATTAATTTCACATGTTAAATCACTGGAGGATCCAGCTTCCGAAAAGGGGGATCCCAATAAGTTTCCAGAAAAAAAGGATTTCAGGCCATTTCTTGTGCCAGTTTTGCGTAAATTTTGCACGAGATTAAAACTTTTTTCCTTAAAAGACTGAGGATTAAAAGGGTTGGATCCGCATATGTTACTAAATGGAACGCCATCAAAATTATCCGATATATTCTTTCATAACTTGTTAAGAACAAAAACAAATAGGTCTGCAGTGTTCAACAGATGAGCTTAATTAAGACAAAACAGATCAGATTCCAACCCTCGATTTTTTTTTTTTTGATTT
>MJUU01064959.1:0-12628 GCA_002080025.1 Modiolus philippinarum
CTACGAATTGGATGAAAAAATGGCGGGAAGGCTAAAAATAGCAGACGATACTATATAATTATGGCGACAAAGGGGAAATACTTCTAAGGATTGGATGACAAATAGCGGGAAATCTAAAAATATCAGGCAACAGTATATATATTAGGCAGGTAAGGGGAAATAACTCTAAGAATTGGATGAAAGGGGGAAATAATTATAAAATAAAATAGGAAACAATAATAAAAAACCAATAGCAGACATCATTTTTATAGAAATTTGGTAGGAAGAGGAAATCACTTTAAGAATTGAATGAAAAAGGGAGATAATTATGTAATATAATAGGAAACAAAATGGCAATAGCAGAAGACACTATAGGAATTTGGAGGGAAAAAGGGAAATACCTCTAAGGATTGGATAAAAAGGAAAGATAATTATAAAATAAAGTGGAAAATAATAAAATAACACATACAAAAGGTTACATAAGAGGACTTTAGTCTAAACATTGGATGAAAAGGGAGAAATTACGAAGAACAATACTGAAAAAAAGGTGAAATGCTATTACAACAGATAAAAATGCGCGGGAAATAAGTAGCAAGAGTTATGTCCCTTTGACGAACGCGAACCTGATAGAAGACACCCAAAAAACCATGGATATTCCCAAGAGTTATGTCCCTTTGACGAACGCGGACCTGATAGAAGACACCTACAGAAATACAATAGTAACTGCTGAATGACCACGCCTGGATATTAGATTAAACATTGGATTGCAGAACAATACTGAAAAAGGGGCTGAAAAGGTATAACAACATTTAAAAAAGAGTGGGATTATGGAGAAAATTGGATGAAAAAAGTAGAAAATACAAAGAACAATAATGAAAAGGGACAAAATGCTATTAAAACATTTAAAAAAGGAAAATACCCGACTTCAGCTCTATACCGGGGGCTACGCCCCACTTCCAGTTGCGCTTGTACACTGTAGTAAGGTCATACAACACCCCTGCGGGGTCACGTGTTGTTTCAACACGTCATTTCCTATCAACATGCCTACTTACAGTAGATATACACCCACTTCCGGTCTACACCATGGGCTACGCCCACTTCCGGTCGCGCATGCGTTATGGACTTAGGTGATACAATACTCCTACGGTGTCACGTGTTGTTCCAACACGTTATTTCCGGTCAATATGGCCGACTAGGGCCTGAAATGGGGATACTTCCGGTTGCGCATGCGCAACAATAACACTTCGTGTTCCGGTCACGTGACTTCCGATTCCGGTCATGTGACTTCCGTAACGTCACTTCCTGTGACGTCACTTCCGGCTCCACCAGTCTCCACCTCGACAAATGCGACTTTGTAACCACCTATATACTACTCCCAAGACAGGGAAAAATCACGGCTTAATGACCATACTTCTTTGTGTGGCTTAGATTGCAATAGTTGCTTTGTTCATGAGTGTTAATTTTGAAAAAAATACGAATTATTCTGAAGAACAATTACATAGAATGATCCATTTGTTTCGGTTTTCTACATATTCATATCAAAACACAAAGAGCTATGAAAATCAAAGGGCTTATTAAAACTTTTCAGTTTGGAACCTAGACGTTGAATTAAGTTCGAAATTTCTTATTGGTAGGGCTGTAAGTTATTTATAAATCTGTATTTGACGTAATTTACTTATAAATGGAAATTTTGATCGTTTTCAAAACTTGAATAAATCGCTGTTATTCTGTATCAATATTTTGTTTAGCTGTCAATACGATTAAAGCTACTGGACGAAAATTAATAGAAATCATATCTGTCTTAACATGTTTTTAACTCAAGCGCAAGGGGCGCTTGAGTGTATCTATTACGATGCTAAATTCGTTCTTGCCAAATATTTTGATTTTCAAATTTTGCAGTTCGCTAAATACATGCTTGGACATCAATCTTTTGGTGTGTGTTCATCTGTAGTTCACATTTCTATTTAAATTTGAATGTCACATTTTACGAACTATTTCTATTTGCGGACTAATTTAAGGACATTTTGTTATGATTCCGGAGAAAATTTGTAGGCTTTCCGAATATTTTCTTTTATTGTTATATATACCAGTTCAGATCGAGCTAATAAACAGCAGTACCTTAAACAAACATGTAACCAGTTATTTATTCGACAGCAGCATACAGAATGAGACCCTTATTTATTTGTAATATTTTCCCGCGCATGTTCACTGAAGCGTAAACTCTTAATAGGGTGTCGATAACCCGGCAATGTAAACAAAAAGTGAAGGTTGTGGTTGTGAGTTCTTTGCACCTGAAACGGGTAATTGAAGATTGAATAAATCACAGGGTCCCATATATATGTATAAGAAGGAGAACTCCTTCTTATACATATATATGGGACCCGGTCTATCAATATCGTATGTTACCGGCCCCTGTGGAATAAATCATTTATAAGGAAAAGGTCTTTATTTGGACTCTGCACAGTGAATCCAACTAAACGTGAATGGGAGCGAAAGAATTTGTATGAGGCTTTAAATTGTAAACTTCACTATTATCTTAGACGTCATATACTAGGTCCAATCAAGAGAAAAATAAAGGGGTCTGCAGCAACTGTACATCTGTACACGAGACAAAATCTCAATGAGTCAGGGAAAACAAAGCAGTGGAACAACGCTTTTATTATTGTTCTTCATCTTGAAGACATCATTCATGTATTGAAAGTTAACCATAACTTAAACTGTTACCAAACATAGTTTCAGCCTAAATAAAAACAAACTTAATAAATAATATATTGTAGTTGGTCAAATTGGTCTGAGATTCTAATGTCTACAAGAACAAGAACTCGACAAGTAGCAAATGATTTCATGGATTATCAGCTGATGCCCGTGAGACTTTGACAATACATCAGTTGATAAATTTTGGGTAGAACTATGTCAAATAACTGACATATTTACACACAAAAAGAGATTTCCTTTGTTGACAAAAATTGTATGCATGGAGTACAATGCAAGCTAGAAATAAATATGTTTGAATAAAATAAGAATATTTAGTTTATTTCCTAATGAAAGAACCCATAAAATAAGGGCATTCAGTTTTACTTAACAAACTCAACCTTGATAGTTTGGTATTTATATTGTTTCAAACAGATTTTAACTTTGAAAAAAATGCCGCCGCGTGTTATGACCCAACATTTGAATGCACAATGTTGGGTCATTACCCACCGCAGTACTTTTGGTGGTTGGCAGGTATGGATCTATTTATCGCATTTTCTTAAGTTTATTTCAAATCTAAATTTAATGTAAAACAATAGTTTTACAAATTCAACAAATTAAAACCACAGAAAACAACAAATGCACATTGTTCAAAATACACAAAATGCATAAAACACTGAATTATTGCTGTATACAGAAAACGGATCGAACAATCAACTACATGTATATGTCCTTCACTAGTTCTTGCCTTTCTATTTAAATTATTTTTGATTATTTGTTCTCTACAGAGACATTATAGAGATAAGCAACTTGTAGTTAATGGTATATTTAACTAGAGATCATCCGGCCTTACAACAGTCCCGCCCTATGACAATCCAGCCTTGGTCTATCCGTCCCTATACTAGTATTTCCAATTGAAAATATATTGTTGTTTTGTCGTATTATTTCTTATTGATAAAAAAAATCCGAAACATAAAACTAAAATCTTAAGTACACGAGTATGATTTCAACCTTCCATGGTATAAAATTGGCATTTGAAGTTTATCTTATCATGGTAAATAAGTTTCAGACAGGGCCGGATTGGAATAAGGCCGGAAAGTACAGGGCCGGATAGGGAAGGACGGATTGGTTGTAGGGCCGGAACGTCTTGTTACCACAACGAAACTCTCGGTTATTTTGCTTATCACCATTTTACCATTACGAAATTTACCTATATTATCAGCTTTCACAAAAACTATCGAAGAGTTCTGAGTGTGTTTTCAACATTTCAGTTGCATCCTCGGTACTATATGTCTGTCACCCTTGACGTATTTAGTAGTCGCCAATCTGTATCTCTCTATCACTGCTTCTTATTGCATTTTTCGGTATTGTTCCATCATCCATACTAGTAACAATTTTTACAGGGATAAAGATCAGTAACTTGTCAAAATGGCCATTGGCTATGCAAAAATTTGATTCATATAAATCAATGAAAAAATAACTAAACCTCAGCTTGAGTATTCTGACTTTTGTCAGAGTATACTTGTTTTTCTAAAGGTTAACAGAAAAGGGAAAGTGTAAGGTTTATTACCATAACAAGGTTTGGAATGTCTGACGAATTTCGGGCTTATGACCATTAAATGACTGTCAGACCTGCGACGTGAATAAATTTGCAAATTAACAATGAAAAGTTATGGAGTAAATGCAAATGAGACAAAGTCAAACCAATCAACTGAACAACGATTTTGTTGTTGTTTTTCATTTTGAAGTCACCACGAGGCCTTCAATTATGAGCTTTGCTCATACATCACGGTAAGTTGAAGTCAACCCTGGAAACGGTTTGAGTGGAATCCATTGCTAAATGTCGAACGATTCAATGCAAATGTTTTTCCTTGCTCATCGATGCGGGGTCGTCAGCAAACATTAAATTAACTAGCAAGATGTTCTAACAGCTGCTGTCAATCCATTCCTGGCAATTAACTACAGAGCACTCATCGAGTCAATTTGAAGAAAACTTGGGACAATGAAAAAGGGTGATGTTGGAACTAAAAACAGATATGTTTTCTTTCACGGTGGGTAATCGACATTCGTGCTTTTTGACATACGGCAAACGGGTACGCGCTAGATAGCATACGTCCGATGAATTATTTATGATACTACATACAGCACACGACAAAATGTCAAACAACGGTATGTTTTGTGTTTGTTTTCACTTCAAAGTTGCAATATATCCCGAAATTTAAGGAGAGAATATGGATAAATGATATATAAATCTAATGAACACAGCTTGTGGAAGTCACGAGTACATACGTACCAATCACTGCCATCCATAGGCTAAACAAATTTATAGAGTGTAAAAACAAAGAATTTACATAAAATACAAAAAACTCACCGGGAAAATACAAAAAACTGAACGGGAATTAGTTAGGACAAGCTGTTCTATTCAAAACGATGTCGTTAAATTCTCAGTTACAAAAACAGGAAAACAGCAAACACCTACAATGGCCAGGAACTACAATCACATGCCACAACAGTTGTACTGAAGGTGTAGGAAAGCGGAAGAATAACAAAACGATCTCCACAAGAAACCACCAAACTTTCAGAGGAGAACCCAAAGACATTATGTTAATGAGAGGTCTATTCCATGTCATACAATTCAATATCAACCTATATTTCAGCCGACTGACAGTCCCGCACTTCCTGTATTTGTGAGGTTAGACGTAGTTAAAACTACAGGTGGAAAGACGGCACATAGTTCTGTGTTAAAATCGAAGGATTTACAATGTAATAGAAACGTCCAAATCATTTTAGCACATTAAAAATTTGAAGAGGCGAAAAACACGCCTATAATCTGCACGAAGAGCGGGAAACATCGCTTATATTGAAATGAAAGTATGAAAGTTTAGCCATATAACAAATTCTCTCAAGAACAAATACACCACAACTGAAATATAAAGAGAGCATAAATCTTTGGCACGGGAAATCTTTTGTGAAATTCTGAAAATGAGACAAACTCTAGTCTTAAATTAGCAATGAAAAGATATGGAGTATATGTACATGATACAAAGCCTCTACAAATACATGTCATACATGATAAAACCAAGCAAACAACGCTTTTAATGGTTTTCTCCATCATGAAGTCACCGAGGCCTTCAACAAGGAGCTATACTCATACCTCATAGCAACTTCAAGTACCCCCTATACTATGATCTACTAACTATCACCAGTTCGAGCGAAATTGGAAGCGGGATCAGCAAAAATAAGATTAACTGTCAAAGTGTTTCTCCAGCACCATCTGTTGCCTTTATAAGGAGAATATCCCCCCATCATTGTCGCTGTGCGTTGCATCATCATTATATGCATGAAATATCATTCGGTTATTGCTATAAATACAGGACCATTATAAAAACTTACCTTGTCTAACTCACTGATCGTTGTATCAACAAGCTACTTTGAATTTTATAAATTGCGCCAGTCTCGATCTATATCTGTTATGACCTACATGGGTTTTCCAATCTTTTCCTGAAAACAACCTATCTAATTTAGGTCAACATGTCTACAAAGCTACATATGCAAATGAAAACAACTCAATTTATAAACGACTTTGCACGTATATGTACTTTCAGCATGTTCATCAATGTAGAGTAAATACTAAGGTACCGACCATTTAACTTGAAAGGGGGGGTTATGTTTTTTTTTTTTTGGACAGAACATTTTTTTCGCGCTTTGCGAAAAAATTTATTTATTTTTTTAACTAGTATAAACAAAATATTTTTTTTTAAAAATAAGCATTATTTTTTCGGGCAGAAAAAGCCCCGTTCAGAATACTTTTTTCATCACTTTTACAGCCAAAATATTTTTTTCACATAAAATCAGCTTCAGAATATTTTTTTCGAAAAAAAAACCCAAAGCCTCCCCTCCTTTTCAGGTTAAATGGTCGGTCCCTGAGGTTATGTCTCAATGAATAATCTATAATGAGCAGCATTTGAATCAAATAATATCGAAAGCGATAATCCATCGAGTGCAATCCTCAGTGGAGTTTGAATTTTGATAAAACAGCGAATTTCTATAAACGCAAGGTATTAAAATTTCTTGCCTGACTACTGGGCTGGTGAAAACCATAGTGACATCTTCACATTGGTTTCAAAATTCAAATATATTCCCACGGTAAACTTTGCTATGCTCTACACGTATTTGAAGGAGTGTACTCTCATCAGCAGCAATAAAATCAATTATTATATAGAGGACGGTGAAAGATTGAAATTTCTCAGTGAAAGAAAAGTAATAATTTACTGTGAAATTATTTTCCATAATTTCACTCTAGGAAGTGACGTCACAATAGACGTCGTCCACGTTGTTGTTAAGTAAACGTCTCGGCGGATTAACATGGAAAACGTAGTTCATGAAAAGAATCTCAAATTAAACCAATAATTATGAGAAAACTGATCTATATAATAAAAACAATAACTAATCCTAGATTCTGATTATCGAAAATATTCAACTCATGATCGAAAAATACTGTAATTCACTCATGCGCTGCGCGCATTCGTGAATTACTGCGTTGTTCGATCATTCGTTGAATATTTTGCGATAATCAGAATCTCGGATTAGTTATAGTATAAATAATATGGGAAATGGCTTCTTCTAATGCTTAATGGAAGAAAAATTGAACCAAAAACTGTGAAGACTACGAAATGTTCATACATTTCTGATGGCCCTGTATTTTGGCTCTTTTGCTTAGTTTTAGCAATACCACTAGCACGTGGAATTTAGATACAATCAAATAGTTTTATTATCCTACAAATCGAAACCTTTATAAAACTTTTAATTTTCGCACTTAATTTCGAGACCTTTATAAAACTTTTTATATTTTTTGCACGAAAATATTTAACATTAATCCAACGATGGTGTGCCCAGTGAGCGATTCAGGCTCTATAAGAGCCTCTTTTTCATATTGGTCTCCGAAAGCAGTGTTGGCAAGCCGTTGGCTTTTCGTTGCTCAAGTTGGCATCCTGTTGGCATGTCGTTGATCATGTTGGAAGGTATATGTTGGGCCAACGTTGTACCAACGGTTAGCAATGACGTTGGCACGATGAGCACAATGTCATCGGGCCAACGTCTTTTGCCAACGTTGGCCCAACCAAGATCAGCGTTGGCCCAACCATTCATTGCTATCTGGGTAGATTATCTTAATTTAAGACACACTATCGTACAGTCAAGTTCCTTGCAAGGGAAAGAGATATAGCGTATATCCTCTCTTCCATTACTGCAATACTGCAACGGTATATGATATGTGCAAATACATATAAAGTTTCCCGTTTACGACATATTATCTACTTATAATGATGTAGTATGAAGTTATAACAACCTAAGTATCTCGTTTTAACATCGTATCTCGCTTTAACGAAATGAAATAAAGTATGAATAAAGTGTAAATTTTACAGAAAAAGGTGTAAATTTTACAGAAAAAAGTGTAAATTTTACATATTAAAGTGTAAATTTTACAGAAAAAAGTAAAATTTTACAGATTAAAGTGTAAATTTTACAGAAAAAAGTGTAAACTTTACAGAAAAAAGGTGTAAATTTTACAGAAAAAAAGTGTAAATTTTACGCTTTAAAGTATAAATTATACAGATTAAAGTATAAAAAATAAAATAATAAAATTTGTAAACATGGCACTAATAAGCTTCCGTAGAAACCTTTTACCTGTATGTATTTAGCTTTTTGAATCTGAATACCCAACATAGATTTATCAGAATAGATTTTTTCACCCCTTGGGGTTTATACAGTTGAAATAACAAAATACCGAAGTTACTTTGAATTAAGTTTCTGTATATGCGCATTTCGACAACTTATGTCTCTTCAGTGCAGAAAATATCAAAATATTTGGAAATCCATTGAAAATGAACTTACTGATGTCAATTTTGTGAATGCCATGTGATCATCAGCACAATATAAAGCATGAATCATGTGGACAAAATGCATACTAACATGGCGTATGTGTTACTATAATTGGCATGGGATTGTCATCCTCAATTTTTTAATGACTGGAATCGCATTTAAAACATAAATATTTCACCAAAAAGGTATCTCAATCCAACCTCTTTATTGGGCCAAATTTTCGAAATGTTTCTATGGGTAGTTGTATTTAAAGTTTTTTTAGTATGTTAGATTTCTTTTATTGTTCATAATTGTTCATGGTGAACAAGAATGAAAAAACGATTAACTGAAATGACACTGAACAGGCAACCCATAATCACGAAATGAGCAACGTTTGAAATAAAGCGCTATGTCAAGGAATAGTTTCCTGATCATTATGACTTAATTCTAAGAAAGTTTGATATACAGTCATTTACATTCGGTTCCCGAACAAATATTGATAGTATTAAGTTAGTAATAAAAAGAATAATTATACCAATGTAGACATTGAAAAAGGTTACACATATAAGCCTTTTCAAAAAAAAAAAAATTGTCTGTATTCCAGTTGCGGCATTTAGATACAATCATCCAGATCCGGTTATCAACGTGTGTTTAGAGTCACCTTTCTTTTAAAATTGACCAATAATTATTACATTTTTAATAACAAAATTTCCTATTTTGTTATTTTAGATTTCTGTTTAAGAATTTAAAGGAAGAATTTTATTTTCATATAGTAAGCATTTTTCACATATATATCAACTTATAAATATCATGTTTCATGCTAAATATATTCAAGAGGACATATAAAAAACAATAAGATATCATACAGTTTGAGGATTCGGCATGGAAGAATTTCCATTTCGTCGACGTAGCACAGTGTTAGGTAAAAAATTTGATTGTTTTTTTTTTTTGTTTGTACTACGACACGTATCAGACAAATAAATCAAATTCCGAAGCTAAGAACAGAATTTTGGGGAAGGGGATACTCTTCAGTTGTAGACAAAATTGTCTCAAATATGTTGTAAATTTTCAAATAAAACCGGTTTTCGGTAGCACCGAAGTACTAGACTACCTGGTCAATGGCCAATAGTCCACTAAGGTATGAGCAAAGCTCATTGATGAAGGCCTAATGGTGACTTCAAGATGAACAACAATAAAAGCGTTGTTCCATTGCTTGGTTCTACCATGTATTTGTAGAGACTTTGTCTCATGTTCAGTTACTATTTATCCTCTCAATGTGTCTATTTAGCCATGATACATCAGCGCTTCATAAGAAATGTGCTTTGGACTGAATTATTGAATATGAACCGTTAATTATATATTATAAAGAAAACTCAGTTGCAATCGGTGACTGAACATTTATTTATAATTTATTCATAAAAATATAATTTACCGAGTAAATTCAGCAACGGCAGCAGGATTCTGGTCTTATTAGTAAGCGCAGATATCGGCTGTTGTATTTAGAGCCGGCTGTCAAAATAGTAACCGTTGCAGGGGCGGATCTAGGGATTGAAGTAAGAAGGGGCGCAATAGAAAAGCGAAGTGCATTTTTTTTAAGAAAAAATTTAGCCAAAAACCTCGTTCCCCACTCCCCATTTTTTTGTGGTTTTAAGGGGCACACGCCCTAAAAATCCGCGCCTGTGCTGGACTTATGATAGTCAGGCTAAAATAAATTGTATTCTATGTAGCCGTTTGTGTAAACGACGATTGGCTCATACAATAAAATTAATAAAATTGATAAAATGACGTTGTTGATGTGTATACCAACGCAACAACGTGGGTTATTTGAGGCTGTCGTGTTGGAGCGTCATTTACCTTAATGTATAATAAATTGTTCGCTCTTTAACCGATGTTAATATATACTGTCTGCAAGCGCCCCTATATGGAATATTCCCTTCTATATTTTCCATTTGCTGATTATATTAAATATACGGGAAATTTCCGCCGTTCTGTATCTATATATAGCTTCAAGGTTTTCCCATCCTTTTCTGAAAACTACCTATCAAATTTAGGTCAAATTCAATAAGTAATTGTCATGAATCAGACCGTGGGGCCAGGGTCGATCTTCTTGAACGTGGTAGAAGATAGTCTCATAGATTAAAACGTCTCAGTATTGCTTCGTTTTACAGACATTTTGTGGCGGTTTTTACATTTAATGGACCATATAAACGATGAACAACGTAACTGTAGGATTTAAGAATATGCCCTGTGCAATGATGTCAAACAGACATCATTCAATGGTAGTAAATACTGTCCATGGACAATATTTATTCAATTAAATGTGTCCTGGACACATTTGAGAAAACGTCCAAAAACATATTAAAAACTGCACATGTCCTTGTTTCAATTCTTATTAGATATGGTTCCCGAACAATGTGTATATCACTACACGTGGTCTAACCCAATGAAGTTATTTTAATTTCTTCTTCATAAGCTAGTATAAGAAAATTTTGCATAAATAGAATTAAATGATATTTTCCGTGTCTTAATCTATCATTATTTACCCTTTTCTTATCATTTTAATTGTTTCACGACTATCTCTCTATCTGATTCATTTTACAGTTATTTTCTCCTTTTCAGTTCTAACAGTGTTTTTTTTTTTATTATTTACCCTTTTCTCACCTTATTTCAAGATCATCTTGGAAGTTCCCTTTTACTTCCATCGGAAGCAATTTGATTTTTTCCCTCCATTTTTCTGCTTCCATGGCAATTGTTGCCATTTTGATATTTTAAGAGCAAAACTCATTTCTACACATGCTAAGTTACCTTCCTGTCAAATTTAATTCAATTTGGAGCAATTCAATTTTTTTCCTACCTAATTCTGTTTTATAGCAACGGTAGTCACTTTGATATTTTTCAGATCAAAACTCGTTTCTACACATGCTACGTAACATTCCTGTCAAATTTCATTCCATTCTGAGCATTATTGGTTTGATCATGGTAGCAATGTTTGTCGTCAGATCTGAACAAAATGAGCAATGTGTATAAAGAACATCTCGTACATCGTTTCTGTAATGTTTGGTTGCCATTTGATTTTTCCCGAAATTATCAAAATATATTTTTTCCCATGAGCACAAAAGAACAACTATTTTTTGCGGCAGCAGTGATATTAATTGACGAATCCGAATGAAAATTCATCATTCCATGAATAGTTTTTAATGTCATGTTTCTATTTCTGTGTTTTATAGCTCTGTCTAACGTCATTTTACGTATTTTACAAGGACGCTGAGCTTGCGCAACGTCATTTACGAGGACGGACGTTGAATATCTGAATCGGTCCATTCAGTATTGGCAATTCCTTGCTGTCGACTGTCTTTATCGGATAATATCATAATGAGGAATTTGTATGGACCTTCCATTCATCGTTATTGTAACTCAGTTCTGTACTATAGGGTTATAGAATGGGATTGTTCATATTGGTCCTGTATTATGTCCAAGGACGGTCGTATTGGGCCGAGGACAGCCGGCCGAGGCAACGCCGAGGCCCAATACTGCTGTCCGAGGCCCAATACTACTATCCGAGGACATAATACAGGACCAATGTGAAAAATAACATTCTATGACGCCTTTATTAAATAGTTATGTAAAACTATGCTATTGATTTAGTGGCAACAAAATGGGCGTGGGCTTTTCAGTTAATTTTCATGTTTACTTTATCCTCAAGTTTATTTTCAGGTATTTCTGCTATGGGGAGCAGTCTCCAACATTTGTAAATTTGACTTGTGATATGACGGCATGGATACACATTGAGATGTCCGTCAGCCACGCAAATGACTCAAGTATAATTCAGCGATTGGTGGTTACCTGAAAAAGCTTTACTTTTCTGATCTTCATAGCATTTTTTGTTGAAATCTAATCGTTGACATGTTTGAATACTGTGATGTTTCATATTAAACATCACTGAACTATCAAAGTATTTTTCAGAATGTCAACAAACCAGCGTTGTCATTGATGTCCTTGAACTTCTGCAAATTGAATGTAGAAATACGTGATCGGATCCCGGAAATGAAACTGTAAGAATTGACACTTACCAAGTCCTTTTGAATGTCCCGCTGGTATA
>MJUU01064960.1:0-10581 GCA_002080025.1 Modiolus philippinarum
AATGGTTTGCAAGATCCCGTGTAAGAAAGGTAAGACCTAAACCACTTAGAAATTAAAAAAAATATGAATACAGAATAGCATATTTAACTAAATATGTAAAACAGGAGGCACGCCAAACCACTTAATATTTTATGAAAGGATATGGAGTAAATGAACATGAGACCATAACAAATATGTTTACTCCAACTGCAATTAATTCTAATGAGCTGTATGGCCATTTCGGTAATCAGTATTATTCCACTATATAATTATAACTTGACTAATAACGAATTTTCATTGGCCAAGACTGGCACACGTGACTGTGAACAAAACATCGTGTCTCCCGCTGAACGTCGTGTCCAAATATCATATTCCCCTCATTCGAAATTCTCTAGATGTTACAAGAGTTATCATAGTAAAGAGGTGTTCCGAGTTAACATGGTTAACTGTCGCCTAGCCGAGAGTTTTTACTGAATAATAACGGTTCTCAACAGCACTTTTTTAATTATTTTCATTTGTGTTGTTATGTCAATTTCAAAAATCAATAAAACAAATTTATTTCAGCAACGACAATGCCTTTTCTTTCTGTAGTGTACTTTTAGTTCTTGGGTCCTTATTACGCTATTATATTTTCACCGATCGATGTCATAGATGCAGCGGCTTTCGAATATAGAAGGATGCAGACGGAGTTTCAAGTAAAAAGGATTCCAGACGAGTTTTTGCTAGTTTTTTTTTGTCAATTTTGCCTGAATTCTTCAAGATCATGGAAAAAATTTCAGATAAGATGGCGTGGAGGCAAAACCACTTCTCGATACAACCTTCAATCATTTGTACATATTAAACTTAGTGGTGGAATAAAATATTTATTTCCATGCATGTGGGAGATATGAAGATTTGTTTACCCTTGGGAAATCATATTTCCCTCAGGCGATGCCTTCGGGAAATATGATTCCCTCGGGTAAACAAATCTTCATATCTCCCACATGCATGGGAAATAAATGTATAATATCAAATATAGCTAAGGACAAAACTACGATGGAGGGAGTTAAACCTTAGGTTTTAGAATTTACATAAATTTAGATAATAGTTTTAAATAATATGCAGACATGAGATATAATATCATGTACAAGTACACATGAGATATAATCTCATGTACAAGTACACCACATCTAAGAAAAATAAAGAGCATACATCTCAAACACGGGGTATTGTTTTACCAACTTCACACTGCATTAAAAGACAAACTCCTGTATTAAATATCTTATGAAAGGATATGGAGTAAATGAACATGCTTAAAGATGGGAAAAAAAAGAAAAAGAAAAATAACATGTTTTTTTTTGCTTAACGTTACCATGCAATTGTATTGATTTTGTTTTGTATACATTTATGGGGACAATAGCAAAATTACCGAACAGAGTTGTCAAGAGCAGAAAGTCATGAGACAAAAAGACAAGTCAGGTGGAAACTATAGGACAAATTGTCGACCACTGTTGTCCTGACTTGGTACAGGCATTTCAAAAGAAATGGTGGGTTAAACCGGTTTTATGGCACCCCATTGCGGTAGTGTCATATTCTTTCATTTATTCATTTGATATTACCAAGGATCCCCACATTATAGGAAAATACAGTGCATACATCCTGACATAGTTCACAGCAGTAAATCAAATAAAAAGAACACATAGTTACAAACTTGTTGATACGAAAGCCGATTAGGCTCGCAAAGAAAAAAAATTCTTATTCCGTAATAACGAGATAATTATCTCGTAATAACGAGTTAATAATCTCGTATCTTGTTGCAAATCCAACTAACATTTAAAAATATATCTGTGATACTTTCATGTTTACTTTAAATGTAAATGAGTAATTCTTTAATGACAGTTATTAGCAACTGTGAAGAAAATTCCTTTGTATTTATGAACAATTATCACGTAAAACAGATAATGTTTTTTTTCAGGTGTTTAGTAAATCGAATGTCAATATTGCATGCCTAATTACCACTGAATATGCTACCTAATTACGAGAATACTATGACAACAGTTATGAAAATAATACAATTTGTCTCAGTGTTTCATACTGAATGTATATTTTTAAATCATTACCGTTTTGTAGGCGCTGATGTAAATCTTCATTCAAAATATTTGATTGAGTCTAAACTTTTCCCGTTTTTTTTATTATAATTGTTGATGGTTTTTTTATTGAGTAATGCTGACTCGCAATATACTGTAACATGTCTGGATGTTGAGCGTTGCTGCAAATATGTGATAGGGGTCGTTAAATGGTTCTAAATGAAGCTAACAAAAACTTTTGTTTTTAAAACTTGTTTGAAAAGTAGTGTGCTATTAAAAAATCCAAAAAGATGGGTTTTATGTATTTCCTCATTAATTCAAAACTTTTCAAAAAAGGAAAAAAAATATAAATTAAATAATAAATAAACCCATAGAACAGATTAAAAAACAAAACAAAACAAACAACAACAACAAAAAAAAAAAAATCATAGAATTTAAGGCTCCCTAAAGTAAAAAATTAGGACACTCAATANTTCATACTGAATGTATATTTTTAAATCATTACCGTTTTGTAGGCGCTGATGTAAATCTTCATTCAAAATATTTGATTGAATCTCAACTTTTCCCGTTTTTTTTATTATAATTGTTGATGGGTTTTTTATTGAGTAATGCTGACTCACAATCTAAACATCTACTCACTGTATAAACTAGAATTGTCGGCAAAGCCAGACTAATACCCCCCGCAACTGCATTTGAGTACCAAGGCATGTCATTTTGAAATTTGATCTTCAGCAACATGGTAATTGGAAAGTAAATCTAACAGAAATAAAGCCTGTCAGGACTGAAATTACAGGTTTTATTCCAATCAGTTCATATCTGGTACTTCATTTAAAGGGTAATACATTAAATAATATATAATTCGGTGGATACAAAGCTAATTTAACCAAGCTTTCGGCACAAAATGAGCAAGGATTTACTATCATTAAGGTCAAAGGTCAAAGTCAAGGTCACAGTGACCTAAATTTGGTATGCGACACATCGTCTTCCCATGATGCATCGACACACCAAGTTTGATAATCCTAGGTGCTACGGTACAAAAGTTCTGCTCCGGGCACGGTTTTACTATCATAAAGGTCATAGGTCAAAGTCAAGGTCACAGTGACCTAGATTTGGTACGCGACACATCGTCTTCCTATGATGCATCCACACACCATGTTTGATAATCCTTGGTGCTACGGTAAAAAATTTTTTCTGCTCCGGACACGGTTTTACTATAATAGAGGTCAAAGGTTAAAGTCAAGGTCACAGCGACCTAAATTTGGTACGCGACACATTGTCTTCCCATGATGCATCCACACACCAAGTTTGATAATCCTAGGTGCTACGGTACAAAAGTTCTGCTCCGGACACGAAATGCACATGGTTTTACTATCATAAAGGTCAAAGGTCAAAGTCAAGGTCACAGTAACCTAAATTTGGTACACGACACATCATCTTTCCATGATGCATCGACACACCAAGTTTGATAATCCTAGGTGCTACGGTACAAAAGTTCTGCTCCGGACACGGATTTTCAGGGCATTTTTTAATGATTTATTGATTATTAGCTCGCATTTTTATATACTTTTTGATTACTAAGCCAAAAATTTATTGATTACCAAGGTAAAAATTTAATGATTATTTGATTACCAAGGCAAAAATTTAATGATTATTTGATTCCTAGGACCCTCAACAGTCAATACATCGACAAACGACTACCGAAGCAAGAACGAGGAAAGGGGGATTCTAAAACCATAAATCCAAAATCACGGCAATTCATATCCGACAGTATGACAAAGACAAAACAAATAAACAAAAAAGAACAAGAACGCCACATAACTAAAGCACTAGCAGTGTGAACCCCTACAAAAACTGAGATATCATTAGGTGCCCCGGAAGGGAAAGCATGATCTGCTCCAAGCGTGGCACCCGTCACATTGCCAGCGGAGAGTCCGGTTTTGTCACAGTCGGTGTTAGTCAGTCCGGTAATAAACTCTGGATCTTCCCAAAGATATCTATTCTCATTTTTGAAATAGAGACATTGTAATGGTCTGTCAATTAATCTCAAGAGATATACATTGAATATTTTATTTTAAATCATTTGCGTCTTGTAGGCACTGATGTAAATTTTCATGCAAAATATTTGATTGAGCCTAAACTTTTCCGTTTTGATGAGAATTGTTGATGGTTATTTTCATTGTTTAATGTTTGCTTTCAGTACTTTATTCCGTCTCATACGATCATTAAAAAAGTTCTTTAATAGACATTTTGAAGTTTCGGTCCGAACTCTTATTCAATACTGGGATGACCCTTATATTTTTTAACTGTCTACGATCTTTCAACGGCAATTGCTGTCCAGTTGTTCCCGAACACTGTCGCAATTGAAGGGGATGTTTGGCTAGCCATAAAACCGGTTTAAAACACCATTTCTTTTGAAATGCCTGTACCAAGTCAGACCCATTGCGGTCGACAATTTTGCCGGTGATTTCCATCTGATGTGTCTTTTTGTCTCATGGAACTCTGTTCGGTAATTTTGTTTTTACCCCCCATTTAATATGCCAAATGTCAACATTTACTTTCTATTCTGAATCTTGAGCGTTGCCTTGAAATCTGAAATTCAAGAATATGACAGGGTCGTTTCAATCACTAAAGCCAACAATAACTTTCACTTTCAAAGGTTTTTTAAANNAAGATGGATTTCAATTCTTTATGTATCCGTCCATTGATTAATAACTTAAAAAAATAATAAAATAAATAAATAAACTTAGAACATAATAAAACCAATTTCGTAGAATTCACTGCATTTAACTTCTTTCGTGATTTAAAGAAGAGTGTCCGTAAATAATATGAACAAAGCTACACTTGATGATGCATATATATTCTTTATTTCTTTAAATTCATGTGCCCTGTCCTGTATTACCGTTTTTGCTTTTAACGAGACAGCTGAATGTTGAATAAAATAGATAGAATAAGATACGTGTGTGGCTATCGTAGATGAAGAATAACGAAATGAAATTATGACATAATAATAGATCTAAAACAATATGTAGACTTTGTTTTCATATCTATCAAATATCTGTTGTTGGTGTTTGGTCATTCATTATCTGGTTTGTTAACATTAGTTATACACAGAACGTTAAAAATGTTTTCTATTGCCCTTTCTTCGTGTTTTTGATGTTTCATGTACAGGTCTATAATTTTTGTTTGGAAGTCGACAGTACTGACATGAGTCTTGACTCAAGATGACGTACTCGATCCCTTTCCACCCTTGTAAATGAGTTAACTTAAAAAATTTTGATCTTTCCTCTCTTTTATATTGTTTTAGATTTTAATATCACATATTTTCAATTTATTTTGTGTTAAAAAACATTTTACTCAAAAATGAAGCACAAACTTTCAAGACAAAAAAGATTGGGATCAAATATTTTTGAAATTCAATTGATGAAAATGTTTGTCCTTTACTACACAAACAATTTAACTAAGGTTGCTATGTAGAATTAAAAAAAAAACTGGTCTTTGAGACTTCAAGGAAATTTAACCAAAAATGGAATCAAATATTTTTGAAATCCAATTGATGGAAATGTTTGTCATAAACTGCACAAACAATTTAAGTACGGTTGCTAGGTAGAATTCCAAAAAATAAGTGGTCTTTGAGAAACTTTTGTGAAATTTACCAAAATTGAAATAAAATATTTTTGAAATCCAAGTAATGAAAATGTTTGTCATAAACTACACAAACAATTTAAGTACGAATGCAGTGTAGAATTCAAAAAAAAAAAAAAAAATAAAATAAATAAATAAATGGTCTTTGAGACTTTCAGGAAATTTACCAAGCTTTGAATCAAATATTTTTAAAATCCAATTGATGGAAATGTTTTTCCTAAACTACACAAACAATTTAAGTATGGTTGCTAGGTAGAATTCCAAAAATAATTGGTCTTTGGGACTTTCAGGAAATATACCAAGATTGAAATCAAATATTTTTGAAATCCAGTTGATGGAAATGTTTGTCCTAATCTACAAAAACAATTTAAGTACGGTTTACCAAAAATGGAACTACCTTTCTTTCAGAATCCTATTTCTTTTTTTTTTAAGAATTACGATTTTTAATTACCCTTGTCGGAATATGAGATTACATGTCAAAATTTAAAAAAAACGTGTCTTTGACATTTTTAGGAAATTTACAAAAGTTGCAACCGGAATCAAAATTCCGAAAGCTTATTGCAAATCTTCGGACTATATACAACAATTCTGCATAAAAATTTAATATGTAAATCCAAAAATGTAAGAGGAGTTTGCGTCACATGCCACATGTGTAAAAATCCACATCTTGGGCATTTTTCAAAATTAACATCTTGGGCCTCTTGTTTGCACCAAGATAAAGATAAAAATCCAAAAGCTTATTGCGCATCTACAGACTATATGTAACAATTCTTCAACAAAATTATATCCCCAAATTAAAAACTGTAACGTGTCACATGCAGCATGTATCAAAACCGACATCTTGGGGCCTCTTATTTGTATTAAGACCAAAATAAAAAATCCGAAATCTTATTGCGCATCTGCAGCATACGTGCAACAATTCTTTAACAAAAGTAAAACCACAAATTGCAAAAATGTAGGAGTAGTTTGCGTCACATCGACAGACGTGCGGGCGGACAGACGAACTGACGGAGGTGAAAACAATATCCCCGAACTTTCTTCAGAAAGTTCGGGGATAAAAAAATCAAAAACCTTTTAGAGTTGGAATATTATGTTTCTGAAAAATGTTAATATAAAGATAACATCATTCCCAATTATAGAATACAATGCCAAGTCAACAATAATAAAAAGAAAAAAATTGAAGAATAACAAAATACCGAGGTTACTGTGAATTTACTTTCTGCATATGCGGATTTGAATATGTCCATGGGACACGGATGCCCCCGCCTCCTTGCAATCGAAACCCTCAAATTATTAAAGGCATTTTAACAACTGTGACCTTGACCTTTGGGGTATCAACCCTAAAATCTAAGGGGTTATGTCTTTTGTGATAAGTAAGCAAGTGACCAAGTTTAGTTTTTATCAGATGCAGGATACTCAAGTTATCATCCAGAAACCATTTAAAAAAATTGTTTCTATTTTTAGCAACTATGACCTTGACCTTGCGGTAACGACCCACAAATCAATAGAGTTCTGTCTTGAATGATAACTAGGCATGTGACCAAGTTTGGTTTTGATCCGATGCAGTATACTCAAGTTATCTTCCGGAAATCAAAATTTTATTGAAATTTTAGTCTATTTTCAGCAACTGTGACCTTGACCTTGGGGGTACCAACCCAGAAATCATTAGGGTTCTATCTTGGGTGATAAGCAAGCATGTGACCAAGTTTGGATTGATCCTATGCAATATACTCAAGTTATCATCCGGAAACCTAAAATTTAATTGAAATTTTAATCTATTTTTAGCAACTGTAACCTTGACCTTAGGAGGTACCAACCCGGAAGTTATTCAAGTTATCCTGAAACCGAAATTTTATTGAAATTTTAGATTAATTTTAGCAACTGTGACCTTGCCCTTGGGGTACCAACCCGGAAATCGATAGGGTTCTATCTTAGGTGATAAGTGAGCAAGTGACCAAGTTTGGTTTTGATCCGATGCAGCATACTCAAGTTATCATCAGGAAACCAAAAAAGGTGGACGTACTTATGGACGGACGTACGGATCAGGGTAAACCTTAATGCCCCCGACCGCCTAGCGGGAATTTTTAAACTATTGGAATTATGTTTACTTTTCGGCATACAATCTTTCAAGAGACTGTTTTGTGGTTTTGCAATTTTTGTTATTTAATTTATGTCAAATGTATCTAAATTCAAAATAAAAGCATTAAAATACACAATATCAAAATGTGAAAAAATGGATTCAAAATGAAAAAAAAGGATATATTTAGAAAAAATATACACTTATCTTTAAAATGTTCGAGAAAAAGAGAATCAAATTACTGGTATTTTATTTTCGATTTCATTAAGATTGATATTTCAACAAGTAATGTCTCTTCGCAGATCAAATTGCAACATTGGAAGACCCTTATCCTAAAGATAATTCAGGCTAACAGAGAAAAATATAACCAATATACTCTATATCGAAAAGAATATTCAATGTACATTGTTAATATTTAAAAATGATCAATTGTTGAGTACTGATTTTGAACATTGTACATCATAAGACTGTTGTTGAGTCAATTTCACAATGACATAAGGTTTGAAGTAAATCGGGATAACGAAGCATTTTAAGTAAGCAAGAGAGATACTTCAATATATTTCTTTTTTTATTTAACTAGCTTGAGGGATATCTATCTACGCTGATACTTAAATTGATATTCAAATAAGGATACAAAATAGAGATCGAACGTCAAGTTAAAAAGTATCTTCAATTTGCTATTCTAAATTGAAACAGGAGAAATAATACTCTATAGCCTTAATCACGAACTGATACACATATCAACTTTGAAATAGTAAGTCCAATGTTAAATGTATTGGGAATACAAAACGTTACAGAGGAAAGCAAGCTTAAGGCAATATGAAGAACAATAAAGTGCTATAAAACTGAAAAAAAATCATTTGCAATCAAGTATAAAACAATTTTTTGCTGGTCGTGGAAGTCGACGAGGCAGTATATATGTTTAAAAGAGTAATATTTACTTGAATGCAACTTGAAAAGTGTCAACTACTGCTTGTTTTAAAGATTTATGGAAAGCGATAACAAAATACCGAAGTTACTGTAAATTTACTTTCTGCATTTAGCCATTTCAACACTCATATGTCTCTTCAATGCATATAAAATCAAAACTTTCGCAATCCAGACATTGAAAGTGTGTAGAAGCTGATAGAGAACAAATAACCAAAAGGGTCTAAATTGAAAGTCAAAAGCAGCCGAGGATAGAGCTTTGCGTGAGGAAGATACTCCTAAGTTTTAACGATTTTTTTTCTTAGATATCTCAAGTTTCTGAAATAAAATTTATGTAGTTCAGTTGCATTATAGAAAGACTAAAAATGCATTTAAACACATGAATATCAAGTTAGTGTGTGACTAAAAATTGCTACAAATGCAGATTTGATAATATATATATATAACTTTGTGGAACAGAATACCGGCAGCTTCAACACAGGACTTATAAACATTATTTATACTGTCGAAGTCATCAGCTGTACACAATATATACATTCATGTCGATCATGAGAAATGATTTCCAAGGAAAGTGAAATTTATTGAAAGACTTCATAGAAAACATGTTTCATAATCAATGCAAAGAATTCACTTCTTCGCCATTTCTACTTAACAACCTTGTGTAGACTGCAATGCAAATGGAAAAGTAAAAAATCAACACTTATAGAGCAGATTCATTTTATGAACGAGGAATAATGGAGCCTTCATTGTGATATTTCGGGGGAAAATGTCATATTGCTATCTCCCTTTAAAGTCTTATCGAATTGCAACATATAATTGCCACATCTACTACTGCTTCACCATGAGCATTCTAACACATATCATTAATAGATTTCCACACTGGGAGACGCCCGCCATCGAACGTATAGTGAAATCCCTGTGATTATATCCAGATTGTTACTAGAGTTGTAATTATAAAGGGTATGTTTGCTGTGTTTCATTGCTTAGATTATGTAACAAGAATTGTCTACACCTTCACATTGGCAGTAATGACGTTGAGATGAACTAATGTCTTATTGCATAGAGATATGCAAGCTGTTTATACTAAATATTGCCTGTTGTAAGAATTCAAAACTTAAATTTTAAAAGTAAAAAATAGAGCAGATTAATAGTAACCGTTTACCCTTGAAACAGATTTGAGGAATTAAGGATTTTTGAAAAGTAAGTGAGAACCGAACCGTCAATCTAAAAGCGAACAATCCAAGGACAATGGCAACACCAGAAACAAAAAAGGCAGAAAAAACAGAGACACAACATGGGTACAGCACAGAAAAGAAAAATGAAGACACTCACACACAAAGATGAACAACACGGACCCAATATAAAACCATGGGTGAGATCAGGTGCACCGGTAGAGTCAGCATCTCCTGCTTCTTATAAGACACCCGCCGTGTTGAACATGTCAAATCCGGTAGTTAAGTCAAATTCGGTAGAGGAAACAACAATTAAGCTTTAAAGGGAAAGATCTGATGTCATGTGGGAAACAGATATCATATAGCGGTCCACAAGATGATGATGTCGACCGTAAAACTTCTGGAGGGATGACTTCAAGTTTTGGGTAACGTACCCTTGTTGAAGTAGCCTATTTGTGAGCAACCGGGCTCTATCAAGGAAGTCACTGTATCGAACACAGGCTCTTGAATAGCGAATGAGCTGGGAGATGTAAACTCCATATGCCGGCGCTTTTGGGATGTTGCTACAAAGAAAAGGGAAGTTTACTATTGGAAAGGTGAAGTCATCGCGTTTGTCGTACAGCTTAGTTTGAAGTCTCCCTCTGTTGTCAATTTCAAGGTGAAGGTCAAGGAACGAGGCTGATGTAGAAGTGTCTGTGGTATCCTTAATTTCGAGCTC
>MJUU01064960.1:10911-33717 GCA_002080025.1 Modiolus philippinarum
AAAAAAAATCATTTGCAATCAAGTATAAAACAATTTTTTGCTGGTCGTGGAAGTCGACGAGGCAGTATATATGTTTAAAAGAGTAATATTTACTTGAATGCAACTTGAAAAGTGTCAACTACTGCTTGTTTTAAAGATTTATGGAAAGAGATAACAAAATACCGAAGTTACTGTAAATTTACTTTCTGCATATAGCCATTTCAACACTCGTATGTCTCTTCAATGCATATAAAATCAAAACTTTCGCAATCCAGACATTGAAACTGTGTAGAAGCTGATAGAGAACAAATAATAAAAAGTTTCTAAATTGAAAGTCAAAAGCAGCCGAGGATAGAGCTTTGCGTGAGGAAGATACTCCTAAGTTTTAAAGATTTTTTTCTTAGATATCTCAAGTTTCTGAAAAAAAGTTTATGTAGTTCAGTTGCATTATAGAAAGAATAAAAATGCATTTAAACACAGAATATCAAGTTAGTGTGTGACTAAAAATTGCCACAAATGCAGATGTGATAATATATATATATATAACTTTGTGGAACAGAATACCGACAGCTTCAACACAGGACTTATAAACATTATTTATACTGTCGAAGTCATCAGCTGTACACAATATATACATTCATGTCGATCATGAGAACTGAAAGTGAAATTTATTGAAAGACTTCATAGAAAACATGTTTCATAATGCAAAGAATTCACTTCTTCGCCATTTCTACTTAACAACCTTGTGTAGACTGCAATGGAAATCGAAAAGTAAAAAATCAACACTTATAGAGCAGATTCATTTTATGAACGAGGAATAATGGAGCCTTCACTGTGATATTTCGGGGGAAATTGTCATATTGCTATCTCCCTTTAAAGTCTTATCGAATTGCAACATATAATTGCCACATCTACTACTGCTTCACCATGAGCATTCTAACACACATCATTAATAGATTTACACACTGGGAGACGCCCGCCATCGAACTTTTAGTGAAATCCCTGTGATTATATCCAGATTGTTACTAGAGTTGTAATTATAAAGGGTATGTTTGCTGTGTCACATTGGCAGTAATGACGTTGAGATGAACTAATGTCTTACTGCATAAAGATATGCAGCTGTTTATACTAAACATTGCCTGTTGTAAGCATTCAAAACTTAAATTTTAAAAGTAAAAAATAGAGCAGATTACTAGTAACCGTTTACTCTTAAAACAGATTTGAGGAATTAAGGATTTTTGAAAATAAGACTATAACAAAACGGGAATTCACGAGAGCATAATAGTTCGAAGTCATTCATCAAAAACAGTGTAATTGTAGTTCAGATAATACAGTGCTGAATCTCGGAGAGTAACAAAAGGCGACAAAACAGTCTCAAGAACAACACGACGAGCTATCTAAGAGGACGAAAGTAGAAAGCGTGGAATAAACCAACCTATCATCTTTAGGGTTGCACTAAGGTTAAGACTTAAACATGATAGAAGTGGGACATGAAATAAAATGACTACCCTATGGTTGGGCAAAACATACATAAATTACAAATCTCTTATAAATATTTTTATGCATTTAAGGAAGAAATCTATACTGGTCAGCTATTAGAATGGTTGACTGTCGCACTTTTCAACAAACATTGCACCTATCTTATCTCTGATTGGTGAATTTTTAACACACATCAGATATGCCGAGAGTAACTTTAAAATCATTACGTGACTGCCAGAAAGAGCAAATTTATATTGTGTTACAAATAAAGTTAGTGAGGTCAATAGTTTAAAGCAAATATGGAACTACAGATACGTCATCACAGAAAAAAAGCTGACTATTTTGAAGAGTTGTAAAATTCGGATGATGAAAAAAATTGAAATTTCTGCTGCAGTCTGGAAAGATGGATATTTAAAGTCGTGAAGTCAATCATTACTGTCTAAATCGTGATATATCGTTTTAATTCCCGTGTCTTGGAATTTAGAACAATTGCATAATTCAGCATGCAATGATTCTCATTTTCTTTGGCAGGAATCCGATATGAATATACAAGTAGTAACAACTGTAAATTGTCCGATCAGACGTAATTTGTTGTTTTCATCTGCTTAAGTAATTTGGCAACTGATTGCTATCCAATAGATTAGCAGAAAATTCATACCATTGAAAATCAATTCTATTTTTGATTGTTTGAGCAGTGTCTGGAAAAGCTCTTTTTATCTAAATTTATCTGTATAATTATTATGTCTATTTCATATTTTTCCACGAACACGTTTTAGCTCAATCCTAACATCATGTATCAAATAATATTAACTTTGGCTTAAGCATTGAAATTGTCTGGACAATCAAAACATATTTATTGAAAACATAACACTGTATGGAAGCGTATTTCAATAAATCATATCATAAAATGATCAAATTTGCATTAATATTATAGATATACCGTTATCAGTGAGACAATATCTATCACTCTGTTGGGTATTTATGTTCTGAGAACAAATGATTTATTACCGGTTATCTCAATCTACATAATATTAGCAAACACATTACAATTTGTGTCTATATTTTTTAGCCTCTAACATCAATTCAAAGAGAATATATGTCTACCTGAACCGTTCTATGTTCAATAACTACAAAATTCAAGACTTAAGCAACAACCTTATTTATAGGATTCAAGCATTCAGGAGCTATGAATATTGCCCTGAGAAGATTTCGCCTGCCACTGACAGAATTCAAAATCAGAATCATTTTTTATTCCAATCTAATTCTTAGTCCATGTTACGGCACATATTGTCGCCCTGCAAATATTGGCGCCGGCGACTATATGTGTAGACGTATTAGACCAGTATTGGAACCGATGTTCGTGCATCTGGTTATTCCGCGCACTACCGACCTTGATCTGTTATAACTATTTTGTTTTACCCAACTTAGATGTTATGTTAACAGATCTTAATAGGCTTACGACTTTAAGTTTTGATATCTGAACAAAGAGAGACTGCAACATATTTTACGGGAAAAATAATCACCGAACATTAAAAGAGCTGAAACAGCTAATCTGTATTTACATCATGGATTAAGAGCCTTATTGTCAACTTCAATTTTGGTATTTCATGAAAAATATGCATCATTAATAAAAGTGCATCGGTATTATTCTTTTTACCTTATAATTTGCATTATTAGATCTTTATTTTATTCCTGCTCTTGTGTAGTTTTCCTTAACTCGCCGGACACGGGCATTTTTTTAGTACACGTGGTCATGCTGTGTTCAAGCCCCTCTAAAAAATAATGATCAATTTTTGCAAGTTGAAAGCTTTGATTTTAATCATTCTTCCTTGATATATTCATTTTAGTAGCAAATTGTGAAGCATTAAGAATATGCAAATTAGGTCTTAGGTGCGCTGACACACTCTCCTGCTCTGTACATATTGTCGTCGGCGACCAAATTGTGCTGAACATTGACGGCACATATTGTCGTCGGCGAAAATATGTCCAGGGACGAGAATATGTGCCGTAACAGTCCAATCAATCACTCTGCCGAATATTAGAAGGATGCTGCTTCAGTATATAAATTAGAATTTCGATTTCCCATGAGCTCGGTATGCGTTCTCTTGGATGATACCAAGATAGTCGAAGAAGGAATTTAAATGTAACAAAGGGGATAACAGGAGACATCTACAACGGCTGAAAATTACAGTCACATGCCACAATCTGCCAGGTAACTACACAGGAAAAATACAAACAAGACAACGGACAAACGTAAACAACGATAGGAACTCTAAAGCCTTTAAAGCCTTTTGGAAAAAAACACGCTCCAATATGAGGGTTTTAGTGCCCGTGCGTCGCGGTAAGTGGGCTCTAAAACTCTGACTTTAGGACTTGGAATCATAAACCACTGAAAGGAATAAGAAGGTGAGTATCTCCTTCGTGCAAAAGCTCGGCTTTGGGAAGTTTTGGAATCACTAAAGGTAATTTGTTAGGAATCTAAATTGGAATCGCTTTAGGTAATATGCTTTCTATCCCTTTTTCAAACATCTAATGATATCGGGTTTTGCAAATCTTTTATTTTATGTGAACTGAAGAAATAAGTTATCCACCATTTAAGCATAGGTGGACAATGATTAAATGGATGACTCGTACATAAAACATAACTATACGAACTTGCTAAAAACTAGATATTAAGCGATTCTACTGTTAATCATGAGATTGCATATTACATATGGTTTTTAGATAAGTAGAAAAAGTTGGAATATTTTACACCCAGTTTATTGACATCAAAGACGTAGAATGTGGTGAAAATGGGAAATCCTTGCCTTAAGCACTTTAATGCTACATCAGAAACGCTATAGTCTCTATTAATGAATACACACCATATAAGCATAACAAAATACAACAAAAGAAACGGGAAATATGAAAACATAAATAATAAAATAATGACAAGAAGAAAAATGTAGCAAAATCAGGAATAGTTTCGAGAAAGAGAACGCTCTATCCATGTGGCTCTATCCAAAGTGCGGATCAACAAATATGTTGTTTACAGTTCCGATCATGATTTTGTACGATATATTTTCTTTATTGTACGTGAAAATATATCGTTGTGATATAAATTAGTGTTATTATTTCGTGTTGCGTCAGTTTTCTATCATTACTTAGCGAACAGATCTGGACAACAAAATCAGATGACAAAGTCGCGGACAATGCAAAATAAAGGTCAACCAGTACAATAACGGAAATTTCTTGCCATGAAGAGTAGAAAGATGAATATATTTTTCTATTTGAAAAACTACAAAGTTAACATATTGCTTAGTTTTCTTATCTAAAGAATGGTTGAAATACTCAAATCCAAAATTGTTTCAGCGATGCAGTTTCAATTCTACTTGTTTGCAACCTGCATTACATATATGTCATGCTCATATTTTTACGACTACGGCTACTATTTTTTACATCTTATGCCACTAATTTTGCCTTTACCAGTATGTGCATATATGCAGTATAAATACAATGTTGGAAATGAAGAGCTTAAGAAATATTTTGTTTTAGACACTACCTCGCACACAATATGCGAATCTTGTTCTTATCCTGCAATCATATACTATTAATAAAATTATTAAAACGCAACATATTTTAAATGGGTGATGTCAGACTAGCAACACAACATTGTTCCTTTTTCGTATTTTTTATTTATTTTTTTTAATTGACTAGTCCCACTACACATTACTTTTTAATCGAAAATCTGGTATATTAAAAAAATGAGAGCTTTGTATTAAGCTGCATACAAATGACTCTATACCGAAGTAATATGCGCTTTTCGATAACTAATGTCTCTTAAGTGCAGATAAAATCTTAACGTTTGGAACACCATAAACTCAAAGATGTTTTAAAAACTGATAGAGAACAAACAACCAATATAATATAAATGAGAAGCCAAAATCAGCTAAGGACAGAGCTTTGCATGAGGGAGATACTCCTTAGTTTTCAACAAAATTTACAAAAATTTAAATATTGTAAGGTTCCAAATAGAATCGGTTTTCGGGTCAGCACCGAAGTACTGACTACTGCATGGGCTGGTGAATACCCTCGGGANAAACAGTTCTGCATATGCGTATTTCGACAACTAATGTCTCTTCAGTGAAGATAAAATCTAAATGTTTGAAAGACCATCAACTCAAAGATGTTTAAAAACTGGTAGGTAACAAACAACCAATATGATCTAAATGAGAAGCCAAAATCAGCTAAGGACAGAGCTTTGCAGGAGGGAGATACTCCTTAGTTTTCAACAAAATTTACCAAAAAAAAATAGATATTGTAAGGGTCCAAACATAGAAATGCAGAAAAAAATACCCAAAGAATCTTTTCTACAAAAGCATCACAACAATATAAAATATTCAAGAATTACAAAAAAAATAATGCAAATAACACTTTTGACAACCCATGCCCCTTTAAACATATTACTTATTAAAATAAATTGCAGTTGGAGTTAACATATGTGTTATGGTCTCATATTCATGTACTCCATATCCTTTCATAAAATATTTAAAACAAAAAGTATAGAAAAATGAGTAGATAAATAACAAAAAGATAGTAGTATTAAAATCAGCAAAAGGACAGAACTTCACTAACCTTACTTTTAATGAAAATCTACATTTCAGGTATTGTTACTCTGGCCAGGACCGAAGCACTCTTTTATCTAACGCTCGGATAATAACGTTCACCAGACATAGATAAAGACCAAATGTAATAAAATATCAAAACAAACCTTCTGTAGATGATCCTAATTTTGTCCAGTTATTTCTTCTACTACACTTGATCTGATATATTGATTGGTTTTTCTTTTATCCCCTTTTTTGTCTGCTGTTGGGGTATCCAGATCTTTCATTGTCACGAATGTAAGATTCTTGATATCTAAAACGCCTAACTTAAAGGGTAATGTGACAGTCTATATATCTCGGATTACCCGACTTTATGATTTCACTGGTTTTACCAAGGGAATAAGACTAGAAATGAAGGACCGTAGACTGGTGCACGATTTTACATATTTGAGATTACCAGAGAGTATGATTTAAATGGATTTATGACTACAAATATAGAATGTTTTGTTGGGTCCGTGTATTTCATCTTTGTGTGTGTGTCTTCATTTTTCTTTTCTGTGCCGCACTCATGTTGTGTCTCTGTTTCTTTGTTGTGTCTGATGTTGCCCTTGTCCTTGGATTATTCGTTTTGGATTAACGGTTCGGTTTTCACTTACTTTACTATAGAACCGTAGATTGGTGCTTCCTTCTGTATATCTCAGGTTACCTAAATTTATGATTTGGACGGTTTTTACCCAGATGTTATGACTTTAGAAATAGAAACCGAAGATTGTTACATTCTAAAATTAACCAAAGTTATGATTCACTGGTTTAACCCAAAGCATTATGACCAGAAATACAAAACCGTAGACTGGTGTTAATTATTTACCTCTCGGATTACCCAAGGTTAGGATTTCCATGGTTTTACCAGAGGCGTTATGACTAGACAAAATAGAACTGTAGACTGTTGTTACATTCTATAAATCTCAGATTAGCCAAGGTTATAACTTTTATTCAGATGTTATGACTAGCAATATAAAACTGTAGACTAGCGTGACATTCTATACACTAGTATCCCAGATTACCCTGATTATGATATCAATTGTTTTCACATTATGTTATGACAAGGCATATAGAAACGTAGACTGATATATCCCAGATAACCAAAGCTTATATGATTTCACTGTTTTACCCAAAGCGTTATGACTAAAAATATAAAACCGTAAACTGGTAAATCCCAGATTACTCAAGGTAATGATTTCACTGGTTTTTACCCAAGGCGTTATGATTAGAAATATAAACCGTACACTATTCTGATTACTTAAAGTTATGATTTCAATGGTTTTTTATGCTCCCGCAGTTAGGCGACGGGGCATTAAGTTTAACGCCTGTACGTTCGTACGTACGTCCGAAAAAAGTTTGTCAAGGATTTCTCACCTTGTGTATGCAGGAATGATTTGATATTTGGTCTGAAGCTTTGGTATAATGAGTTATACCGTGTCTACCCTTTTCAAGTCTGTCACTCATCTACTTCATGTTTGCCGATATATCTATATGGCGGGGACATCCGTGTCCCATGGACACATTTTCTTTTATTACATTATGTAACGAATAGAAATATAGAACTGTAGACTGCTTTATATTCAATATATCCCAGATTACCTAAGGTTAAAATTTCACTGGTTTTACCCAAGGCGTTATGATAAGAAATATGGAACCGTAGACCGGTATATCCCGGATTACCCAAGAGCATGATTTCAATGGTTTTAACAATATATTATGACTAGAAATACTGAACTGTGGACTTGAATTACATTCTTTGTATCTCAAATTACCCAAGATATATTCAACTGGTTTTAGGACGAAAAATATATAGAACCGTAGACTGGTGTTAACAACATTACATTTCAGATTTACCGACGATATGATTTCAATGGTTTTACCCAAACAGTTATGACTAAAAAGACTAAATGTACGAAAATGTGCGTATTTTGCTAATCATATGAACAAGGCACATGTCTTGCCTTCCTCCGTTGGACCAACTAATTACAATACTCGATGGACTCGAATTACAATACTCGAAGGACTCGAATTACAATACCCGAGGGACTTATCTATTCACAAAACATTAAGTAGTCACTGGACTGTGAAATGAAGTAAAGGCCTTATAGCAGACATTCTTGTTAATGGCAAGTATATTTAATTTTCCACTTACACTTACGGAGAAACTTGTTTAATCACATGATATCTTTGGGTAGATCCAGAGTTTATGAACGGACTTACAAACATCGACTGTTCCATAGCCACTTTTCGCTGGCGGTGTGAAGTGTGCCTCGGGTGGTGCAGATCATGCTTACCCTTCAAGATCACCTGATAATATGGGGTTCACTCTGCAAATGACTTAGATTTGTGGCGTTCTTGTTCAATTTTGCTTTTTTGTTTTGTCTTTGTCATGCAAATTCGTGTTGGATATGAATTGACGTTGTTTTATATTTTTGATTTTGGAATTTCCAATTTCTTCATTTTTGCTTCGGTATTCGTTTGCCCATGTATTTATACCTAAAATAGTCATAAGACCACATTTAACTGGGACAAAAAATGACGGTAATGTTCTACGTTAGACAAACTTATATATTTTTCACTTACCTACCACTTAGTTATTAACTGACTGATCTTCTAACTGAAATTTCTAATGTCACTAGACCATGAAATTAAGGTCATAACCAAAAGCCATAAGGTAGACAGTCATGTACTACTCAAGAGCAACCTACATACCAAATATTATTTCCTTTCCACTTTCATTAATTGAGAAACGGATTTAATCAGAAAAAAACGATACAAATATGTTTTACATAAAACCCCCATGTAAAAAGGAGTTATGTTCGAAGAAGGGACTTTAGTTCTTGATTTGAATCCAACAAAAATATCGAGAGAAAACATAACAGGAAACGCACACAGTGGCCGAAAATCACAATAACATGTCACAATTCACCTGACAACTACACAGGAAAAACATCAGTCAAACGCAAACAACGATAGGAACTCGGGATAGCCGGACTTGGGACTTGGTATCGGCACTACCATAAGCCAGCATTTCTGTTAAACCGGTTTTTGGGTACCCAACCAAAGTACACATTTTGCTCTTACTACAGATTAATAGCTAACAATAGTTTTGTTTTTTTTGGTTATCATTCAAGACGATTTGAGTATCAAACACTTAGTTCATCCCATGTTTGAACTTATTTTGTAATAGGTTTAACGATCTGATATATGTGAGATATTAATGGTAAAAGAAGACAATAAAAATGGAGAATATTCCGGAACCGTTGTCAGATGTAACATTGAGTGTTTCAATTGATAATCCCGGAACCGTAGTCAGATGTAACATGCACAAAAGCACAGTCAAAAAATTATATAACACAACAAATATATACCACTGGGTTCCATAAGGAGCCACATGAAAACATTCAGATAATACAGACCAGTAGATGACTAACGAAAAAAAAAATAAACGTAAAATAAGATTTTCAGAAGTTTACCTACCAATTCAGGTTCATTCTCTCCAAAATATCTTGTGGAAAATTTGCGGTGATTCTTAATCGTAAAAGTGAATGTGAAAATGGCTGCAAGAAGAAAGGAAACATCCAAGAATTCACCTCAAAGTGACATACTACAGGGACAAACGACTTAACGTTGTAGAAACGCACATCTAGATATTTACTATATGATAAAATATATACTGCCAACATCTATATATCGTTCTTCATTAAAAGCTACATGTATAAGCTTTCATAAGTCGCAATTTTTTATTTACATCGCAGTGATAATGCAAACGATAGCAATAAATCGGTTGTCTAGTGTATATTTTTCCATAAATTAAACTGAAACCTGAAAAAAATGATTGCAATAATAAACATAAATGTATTCTACAAGCTCTACAATTCTGTTGTTGGACCAAAATCACCACGTGAAAAAAGTTAAATAATTACGAAACCGTAGTTCTAAATATAACATAGACAATATCAATGGTAATTCGGGAGATGTAGTTAGATGTCACATAGAGTGTATTAATGGATAATTCAGAAATCGTGGTTGTTTTCCATAAAACCGGTTTAACCCAACATTTCTTTTGAAATGCCTGTACCAAGTCAGGACCATTGCGGTCGACATTTTTTCATGTGATTTCCAAATGATTTGTCTTTTTGTCTCGTGGATTTCGGCTCTTGACAACTCTGTTCGGTAATTTTGTCATTACCCCCCTCCATTATATATTAATGTAGACATCCACGAACCGTAGTTAGATGCATGGTAGAAATATCGATGGAGATTCAGGAACCGTAGTTAGTAATTTATATGAATTTCCTTTGATCTACAGAGATTGATAACCTTAGTTTTACCGAACTGGACATTATCACGGAATTATTGGGTCACTGTGAAGGCGTCACGTGCGGGTTGCTAAGTTATGTTTCGGTACTATTTGTCGTGTTCATACGCGTATTATGTTGAATTAAGAATGCGTATAATCACAGTATTATCGCAATAAGCAATAACTTGTTAAAATAGAAATTTCAGCTTATTTCAATTTATTATCCTTTTTTTGAATTACCGATAAAGAAATACCTGGAGGACATGCTTTTCATACAGACTTTATCCCGATGATGGGCATCAAGCTCGCGCTTATGAGCTCACTTGATACTGGCCGTGATAAAGTCCCTATGAAAAACAAATTGTCCTATATGTAACGTATGTTCAGTGCGAATGGAGAATAGCAGGAATAGCATTTAGATGCCACGTACACAAATGAAAAAAGACACACATAAAGTTATATAACACAACAAAATTATACAATCTGTCCGCGAAAGAAAACCCATATTTTATCCATAACAGGCCAAGAACCCAATTTTCCGAAAAACCTCTAGGAGTTTTAAATAAATTTAAGGGGGGGCACCTTGCACCTCCTGGATCCGCCACTGATGCTACATGGGCATATAACGAATTGCAGAGCGTACATTTAGATATTTAGTTCGATATTATACCAACATCAAATTGTTCTTTATAAAATGCTACATAAGCTTTTATAAGTCGCAATATTCTGATTGACCTCGTAGTGAAAATACATAATATGACAAGGAACATGCTGAATGTTGTAGTATTTCCCTCCTCTTGAGAGGAATCTGTTTAAGATTTATTTCTTTTTATAAATCACAAGACTAATGATGAAGTAGTGATCAATCAGGTTGTATATTTACGGAACATTAATGAAGAAAATAAAGAGCAGATTTATCTGAAGTATTATTGTATTTCTTTCCATAAAATCTGGTCAAGATGTAATGCAATTAATGAAGTGTTAAAAAATCATAGATGTAGTAAGGATACGAATGCGAACTCAAGCACAGTGTGCAACATGATCATACGATGAAATACAAAAATAGAAAAAAGAAGGGAAACGAGGAATGTGTCAAAGAGACAACGACCCAAAGGGGAGTAATAACAACTCAAAGCCACCATAAGATCTTCAATGAACGATGAGGAAACCCCACACCCAACGGCAGGTCGGAGTTGGTCCCTAAATAAAGAGTAATCAAGTTCAGCGAAATAAACATCATCCTTGACTCCTATAGACATAAAGTAAACTAACTAGAAAAAAGACAAGACACATAAAGGCTTAATAAATTTCCTGACTGAGGACAGGCGCAAACCTGCTGCGGCGAGGTTAAACTAGTTTTATTGGGCACAAACCTTCCCCTTAGCCAATGTGATAAATAAAAATACAATAGTAACAACAGTAAAATTCAGTTAGCAACAGGACTGAGTCAATTGTGAAAAAATAAACTGAAAGAACAAAATATACCGACAAAAACATGAAATCACAAGACTACTAGCAGTTAACTGACATGCCAGCTCCAGACACATTACCAACTGACAAATTAAGTTATGTAGGAGTTTAGCATAATGATTTAATGCATATACCGGAATACATAACCCGTGTCCATGCAATACAGATTTTAGAAATTTAGAATGTGTTAAGTTAAAATGAAAAGACCCTATCAAAAATCAATGTTAATAACAAAGGGGGCCATACGTAATGCCTTGACGACAATACCGTAATGAGGGGGGGGGGGGGGGNCAAATTGATTTTTCCAATAACAGATAACAGATAATTCAAATAAGTGATAACAGCTAACAGTGAATATCAAGTCAATAACAGCTAACATATAAATGTAAAACTTGGATAACAGTCATCTTATTCAACAAAACTTTCTTTTGGAGAAGATGTTCATTCATAGGCCATCATTGTTCATCATAAACATGTTCATTGACTTCATTAGATCGTATTGCAAGGCAATATCAAGTCCCCTACTGGTAGGACAACGCTTTATTACACTAGCAAAAATTCTTAGTCCAAGGCTCATAACTCTGTAAAAAATCAGTGGACAGGAACCAAACTTAAACTTGGTCTGTAACTCACTAAGGCAGACTCACATACAAAATATCAGATATATATCTCCAAGGATTTAGAAAAAAGTGCGGAAAACTGATGCGGGACTGACAGACGGACGGACGGACAGACAGACAGAGTGCAAACCTAAAGTCCACTTCGGCTATCGCCGGTAGGTGACTTAAAAAGTACTTTATTTGTTACTCAGTATCACTGTACAAGGCAAAAATACAATAGCCCTAAACTTTTTTAAGGGTATTAGATGAGGCTAGTTGAATTTTTCAGACACTTTTACCCCTCTAGTATTAACAACTCGCATGAAGTCTAATTCTTTTCGTGAATAAAATTATTGAATACTATCTCAGAACTGACAAACTCAAATGCCACAAGAAGTATTGTCTTAGTTATGCTAAGAATGAAATTTGCAGTTGAATATGTATTACACTGTCTTACTGCTTTGTGTTTTATCAACATGTTTTTCAGTTGTCAAGAATCGAAGATTCAAACAACTTTCAAAAATTAGCATGTGTGAATTTTCATTGATTGAATTTTCTTTTCTCATCATGTAGCTATCGGTGTTCAATTTCACTTTTTGTATGAGTGTTTTTCAATTTCAACTCTTGTCTTAGAGATGAATTATTATCCATTCGACTAATTTGCCATACATAGTCTATTCTATTTTCTAGGGGTGTAACGATACACCGGTATTTCGATATATCGCGATATTTTTCAACAAACTAGGTATACCAGTACGGAATCCAGCGTATCGATACGTATCGTTTTCTGATTTCTGCTAAAAAATTTCAGAATCAGTACAACCTAAATTCTTGAAATTGTATGATTTTGGTATGGAAAAGTCAGAAAAAGGATAAACAAATGTATTTAAAAACATGAATATGAACACTCTTGTCCCACAAAGGAATATTTTACTATTTTATCACATAAAATAGTTAAAAGAAGAAGATTTAAAAATGTTATCAAACTGAGACATCAGAAGACGATACGTATCGATACGTATCACGATACACTTGCCTTGTATCGATATATCATGATACAATATTTTATTGACGATACTCGTCCCTACTATTTTCTGTATAGTTCAGTATTTGACTGTTTTTTAATCATATAGCTACTGTCTACAACCGTATAACTTATTTGTCTACATTCTGGTTAATCAAGCTTATCCTAATTTGGGATTTGAGCAAAAAAAAGTTCCAAAACACCGTTAAATTATATTATATTAAAAAGGGCAACAAGTATATAAAATTCTAAGAAAAACATGTCAAGTCTTGAGGTTATAAAATGTATGGTGTGATTCGAGTTTATTTTATTTCAAATTTCCGGCACCTGAATCGGTTTTCAGGGGCTCCGGCTACAGAGCTACCGGGCGCGTCCTCAGTTGGTGGATAGGGGAATGCCCTGTCTATGCGGGGCAGTCAGGTCATAATACAGAAAGCCTGACCCCGAACCATTGTAGCCAAACTGTGCAAAAATGCAACGCTCCATACAGTATAAAGACCCATTCTATATTGCCTAAAGAGAGCAGAGTCTCTGGGACTCGTATAGAAGGCTAATTTTCCTGTCCCTACCCATTTCTCCCCTTTTCCGGTAGCAATCAAAACTCGTTGTCTCTTCCATTATTGCTTCTTTCTCCTCTTACTTATATTTTTTTGATTAACTTGTTCTTGTCCTGATATAGCTGAAATGTTGCTCACTGGACGTTAAACTCTAACTAATCAATCAATCAATCAATCAATTTATTTCATATTGAACTATAGAGAAAAAGCTGGTCAAATTGGTCAAATAAACCACAGCAAATAAAAGGCTGAATTACAAAATCTACTGAATAGTCAAAAGGTAGACTAACAACTTATACAGTTGTAAGCAACAGCTCTATAATAATGCAGCAGGTGCTGACGGGGGGGATTTGAAAAGGGAGAATTTCAACTTAGAAGTGAAAGAAAAAATCGCCGAGCGGAGTGAGGCGCGAAAATTTTAGGGTGTTTTTTTTGTAATATCACCAAACTGAACTATTCAATAACAGCTAACAGTGAACTGAATATTCATCATAACAGTTAACACAGAACTACCCAATAACAGCTAACACTTATATAATAGTAAATGATATTGAAGGCAATATCACAAAATTTGGACTGCCCAAGGGTTGTGATATGGACCAGGGAAACTGATATGGCCCGAGCCAAAGGCGAGGGTCATATCAGTTTCCTGGTCCATATCACAACCCGAGGGCAGCCCAAATTTTGTGATATTGCATTTTATGTCGTTTACTATTGTGTTTATTGCATGGAAGAAATGTCACCAAAAATGCACTGGCCTTATGCTTTATTCAACAAAAAACAAGAATATTAAGAATATTAAGAATATTATCACAATAAACAAATGATAAATCCCGTAAAACATGAAAAGGAACATATTCTAAAGCTACCTTAATATGAAAAGTGTCTTTCTCTTCAGCCCCAGTGTTTAATTGTTNAAAAAAACAAACAAAAAAAAAACAAACAAAAAAAAACACACAAAAAAAAAAACAAAAAAAAACCCAAAGACAAACAAGATTGATCTCTTCAAATGAGGTCGCTACTTTTAACTGTTTTCTGTAGAAATGGCTTCAAATCGTTAGTTTTTAAATATCTGTAAAACATGATACTGACATTGAAATTAAATGTAAATTGTTGTTTGTTGTCATTTGTTAATAAACGTAAAAGTTAAAAAGTGAAGTCAACTCAAATCCCGCGGTCCGATTTCCAGCCGATATTGACCGTCAATATCAGAAAATTGGACCGGCGCTGAATTCTACATGTCAGCTGATCAGTATTAAACCAATGAAACGTCAGAATTTTTAACTGATATGCAATAAAACATTATATTTTGCAATAACAGCTAACAGAGAATCAATTTTACCCAATAACACAATAACAGCCACCCCCCACCCCCCTCCGTAATTATAACCCTTATGAATTAGACGATTTAAAGGTTTTATAAGTTTGTTAGGCGAGTTTAAGTATTTTTTACTCTTATGTAAAACATCACCGTAAAATAAGGGATGTGAAATGCCAGCCTTGATTAGATGTTTACAGGTTGCATTATATTTATGAACTAAGTCTTTATATCGATGATAGAATATCCTCTCTTCTAATGTTATTTCGGCGACCAGTTTCAATCGGGATTTTGAAATTACTAAGTCGAAATTTTGTTAAGAAACTTCGGTGCTTTTCTCCAACTCTCAATAAACAAGATTCCAACTAAAATTCGTGTTTAAAGAGAGTAATGACCTCGTGAAGAAGTGGCAATATCAGAGCGCCACTTTTGAGTAAATTGATCAATAAAAATTTGTTTAACATGATTAGTAAGGCGAGGTTTTGTTTTGGGGTTCCATTGATAAATAAGTCAATTACTTTGCCCCGTCCATATCGTCCAGGGATTAAATGGACAGAAAATATTATTTCATACGGTATTTGATTAATTTCTTTTCGTCTGAAAATTTGGCAGGGTATTCTTTTGAAATCTATGCAAGTTATTGAAAAATTCAAAAAATTGGATTGCTACTTCAACCTTGTGAATAACAATAACGATTGCTAGTACTAGGTTAGGAAATACAGTACACGGAGATATTTTTTAATCTGAATAAATTTCTATATATGTTATTTTTGAAGTATCGGAATCGCTGCTGATTTTAAAATTTCTAGTTCGTGCATGCAGGGAAAAGGGAAACCAATAGGGTTGAGATCTTACAAATAATTTAAAGGGGTTGTAAGTATACCCTTTAATCATAGGCTACAGTCATTAGCAAACATTTATCCTAAAAAACTAAAAGCCGTATCCATAAAACAATTTCAGATTTATTTTCGTTACTGCGATCATTTTTCGGAATCGATTTCTCAACTTCAGCTCTAGGAATAATAAAACAACTGCTTTCTACCAAAAATCAGAAATATTGGCGATCAGTGGCAAGTGGAATGTTTTGCAAAGGGAAAATATAATATTCGAAAAAAACATAAAACATTTGCACTTTGCGAAGAACTTACTCTTCAGAATTGTTGGTATTATTTTAAAGCATTTTGCGGATAATATTTTTTGTAAACCGACACATGCCTCTATTTATACCATGGACTGATGTGTCAATATTGTTTGAGACTTAATTAACTTTTACGTCTTGTTGTCTGACGTCACGGCGTCAGACCGTATTAGATTCAGAAAAAGTCAGTACAATCCAAGCAATTGACAAAAAAAATACAAATTATGAAATAAACACCCAAAAACAAATGAATAAGATACAAGTATGCAACAAAGAACATCTCAGAATAAAAAAAATTATATGACAGCAAACTGAGAATAGAATAGAAGATTTACGTTGCTGATCAATAAACTGAGACAAAACCTATAAACAAACAACACCCCCAACACACACACAAAAAAGAGAAAAAAAAACAAACAAAAAACAAAACAAAACAAAAAACGCCAAAGCATGTACAATATTTGAAGTGAAAATCTTTTTTTCTCGGAAATTCTATTGGCTTTATGGCGTTAGCATGCTCCGATTTAGGGGTTGACTTGAGGGGCGTGCGTCTCCTCCTTAACTGGAAAAGAAATTAAAGGGTAAAATCGAGGTTTTGTCTAAAATTTATGTAGAATTTTTTTTTCGTTTCATTTGTGTCCGCCTAACTTTATAATTTAAATCCTGGATCTGCCATTGATTGAGGATGTTTGGTATATTTCTGTCAGATTTTCAAACTCTCTTCGTTTTATCAAAGTATTATAATCTTCTTGCCCTAGGATACAATAATCTTTTCATGGTTTCATTTTATACATCTTTATAATAATTATGACAAACTTTCATACAATCCTATTAATTTTGTAAAAACCATTCCTGGTAAAACCTTGTTTTTTGTAATCCTAAGAAAAATTTAGAGGAGTTCAGTTTCCCGCCACATTTTAATCACTTGTGTCTGATCAGTAATTTTTTTCGCTTAACTTGCTTCTTTTTCAATTTTCTTATAAAATTACATTTTGAAACCCTATCTATTTCCAAATTTAGGAAGTAAAATCCTAGAGTAAGAATGATTTTATTTCTTGTATACATTTTTGGCAATTTTTAACTTGCAGGCTAGAATGACCTTAATTTCATACTCTTGATACAAGTTCGTTCAACGTAATTAAAAAAAAACATGATGATTTTAATTCAAAAAGAAAATGTAATCCGTTTTCAAAATTGTAACAAATCTTACTTCGTTAAATTTTTTTAGCAAACATATCTTCTTTTAAAAACAATATTATAAACAATTATTTCTTTTTGTATGAAAAAAAATATAAATTTACAAAAGCTCACCTCTGAAATTCTTCTAGTCCATCAACACCTGATTGTTTTGGTGTCATAGATCTAACTTTTGGACTTGTGGTTCTAGAATCCTTCCTTGGACGGGTGGACGCTGCTGCAGTTGCCGATGGTACAGACATTGTATCGTCTATTACACTACTATCTCAAACACATGACATCAATGTACAAAACAATCATAGATATATTAGTTCCCAAACGACTGTATAATTATGAGGAAACGTTGTTATTTAGAATACAATAATTCCATAGACTATACGTACAGTGATGATTGTTGTTGTGTCTGTCTTTGTTAATATACAAATATTGATGTATTGAGAGAATATGCCAACAACGCTTAACATTTGATTACAATCTGATATCACTGATGGTATGAAAGCTTTACCACAGATTGAATAGGTTTTTGTTGTTATTGAAATGTTTGGCAATCAACCATTGTGATCTGATCAATATTTGCATTGTATTTTGAAGTGGTTTTAATCACTTTGCTTCTTGGAATATGTGTCGATTACAGCGCTGATATGCATCAGGTCACGAAGACATATTTATGTCGTTTGAGTTACGTGGAAAATTTTAATTTGATGAAATAAAACACTGGATAACTGTGCATTGCATAAAAGTCAGCATTTTGCGACAATTCATATTACAACTAGAATCACATAAGCACGCTAGAAAGTTGTGCTGATAGCCCCTCCACTATAAAAGACTCTGGTTTCAATGAAGATTTACAAACAGCCAAACTTACTTTTAAACAAAAAAAAATCGACGAAGAAATTCACTTTGTAAACAGAAAACATCGGAAATCGAATACCGAAGTGTGAGGGGTGGTTTTTTTTTCGGGAAGTGGGGATTGGAAGTTTTTTAGCTCGGGAATTTGGGGTTTTTCGGGAAATTAATGTTCCGGGGTCGGAATTTCATCGGTTTTTATCGGGATTTCGGGATCTATAGTAAAATAAAGTCGGGATTCCAGGAAGGCAAAGAAAGGAAAGTATTTAAACCCATGGCAATAAATGGGCAACAGAAATTGAGACTACATGACAGACAAAAAACTAACACAAAAGAAACGAAATGAACAAGAAAGTATTAACAACAATAAAAAAACAGCAGTGTGTTCCCCGCAGAACACAATAAACAGCTGCGCCAAGTCGCATGATACGCCCGTCGTCACCCCTTCAAAACTTTAAGTGATTAAAGAATGTGGTTCTCAATTTAGAATGCACATATAACTGCCCAATTACGCATGAGATCTCTTTAATAAATCAATCGGCAAAGTTTGAAGTCAGCTGATCAAAATATTAATCAGTTACAGTGCGTTATGTATAAAATTGTCTTAAATTTGAAAAATAAAGTCCCATACCTCTTGCAAGAAAAATCTGAATTTCACGAAAAAGTATACAGACCATAAAACCATCATATCCAATACCTGTACAAAGTTTGAAGTGAACTTGCCATAGGGTCAAGTTAGAGCACAACATGTGAAAAATTGCCTTAGAATTCATGAATAAAGTTCCATAGCTCTTGCAAGAAAAATCAAAATTTAAGAAAAAGTATACAGATCACGAGGTCATCATACCTAATATCTTTACAAAGTTTGAAGTGAATTGGTCAAAGAGTTGTCAAGTTAGAGCGTGACATGTAAAAAATTGCCTTAAAATTGATAATTAAAGTCCCATAACTCCTACAAGAAAAACTGAATTTTCCCGAAAAAGTATACGGATTGTGAGTCCATCATACCCAATACCTCTACTAAGTTTGAAGTGAATTGGTCACAGGGTTGTCAAGTTAGAGCGTGACATGAAAAAAATTGCCTTAAAATTGACGATTAAAGTCTCATAACTCCTACAAGAAAAATCGAATTTTCCCGAGAAAGTATACAGATCATGAGTTCATCATACCCAATACCTCTACAAAGTTTGAAGTGAATTGACCAAAGGGTTGTCGAGTTAGAGTGCGACATGTAAAAAATTGCCTTAAAATTGACGAATAAAGTCCCATAACTCCTACAAGAAAAATCGAATTTTCCTGAAAAATTATTCAAATCGTGAAGTCATCATACCCAATATCTCTACAAAGTTTGAAGTGAATTGACCAAAGGGTTGTCCACTTAGAGCGCGACATGTATAAAATTGCCTTAAAATTGACGAATAAAGTCCCATAACTCCTACAAGAAAAATCGAATTTTCCCGAAAAAGTATACAGATCGTGAGGTCATCATACCTAATACCTCTGCAAAGCTTGAAGTGAATTGGCCATATGGTTATCAAGTTAGAGCGCGACATATGAAACGGACGGACAGACGGACGGACGGACGGACGGACAATCGGACATTGGTATACCATAATACGTCCGTCATTAGACGGGCGTATAAAAAATATCCTCTCGCATTGTACCCGGCACTTTCAATGAATATTTCTATGTAAATTAATTTATAATCATTGTGTTAGTCCGGTAATGAGCACTGGAGCAATGAAGTACTGCATAATAAAATGTTCAGATATTTTTTTTACGTTTTTACAGAAAAATACATTTGCTTCTTTTTGAAATTAAATATGATTCCAGGTAAAACTCTGATTTTAAGAATTTTGCAACTTCATGAGCTTATAAAAGCACAAGTTCAATGAGAATTCTTTTAAATTAAAATAGAATAATTACATTGCATGAATATTCATTTGGATTGGTGAACATCAATCACGTGGCATATCGATGTAAAGTTGCAATTCCCATGAAACACATTTGACCACGTGCTCACGTGGCGGATGAATTTGTAAAACTAGAATCCCAATGTACATGATGTACTTCCCTGTAAATAAAGTTGTTTCTTATGTTTCTAGTTTAAAATGTAATTATAAGAATTGAATGCATTATTTTGAATTCTAATATTGCTCTAGTTAATCGTCAACCAGTATAATACTCGATAACCATATATTTCGCACATGCGCAAATAGTGTCGGAATATGAGTAAAAGGGACGCAAAGCACCCATTTTTTTATTTTGTTTGTCTTAGTTTGTGAAGGAAATACATGTTAAGCATATTATGTAACTTAATCACGCCGTTCAGACACGTTAATGTGTATTGTTTTGCTTTCGATTTGGATTTTAAACTTCCATCTGTTTGAAAACGTCAGATTCTGTATTGTGACGTCATAGACACAGACAGCAATGGAAACGGGAAATCCGCCTTCTCTAAGGTCGCTTCAGAATGGAAACTTCCGTTTTCTGTCATATTAGAATCGAAATAATTCATGGCAGGTATATGGTTATTGTCATTTAACCATGGGCTTGGCCTTTATATTCGTAAATTTAACCCCTCGCTAACGCTCAGGGTTAAATTCGAATATAAAGGCTCAGCCCATGGTTAAATTTCCAATAACCATATACCTGCCATGAATTATTTCTTAAGTTTCATAGGGACTATGAAAGGGTTGACCGGGCGCACATTTTCAACATGAAGCGCTATTAACGCGCTTCATTAAAAATGTGCTTCGGTAAACCCTTTCATATCCCAATGAAACTTCAAAATAATGCATTCAATTCTTAATTGCATTTTAGAGATTCCCAGGGAACCAGTATTTGCCACAGTTAAATCTTAGATTTAATAACTCTTCTAGGTGAAAACACTTAAAAATACATTATAAACTACCCTGATGCGTCTGTGCAATAACACGAGTTGAATTTCAACTATTGATTGAAATCTTACTCTCATTTTATTATCCGTCAACATTGGAGCAAATAATGCATACCATTGGATATTTGCATCGTTGCGGCCATGTCCTTCATGAATTTGCTCCGTTCTTGTTCTATATTCTTGTTCCATTATCAGACATACTCTTTTTTTCAAAATATTCATTTGTCGACGTTGTAGTGCACAGACTATTCTAATTGTAGAATTTATTTTATATACGAATAAATAAGTAAATACCGAAGTTACTGTGAATTTATTTTCTGTATATGCGCATTATGTCTCTTCAGTGCAGATATAATCTAAACGTAATGCAATACCAAACAAGAAGCTCTCAAAAGCCTGTATCGCTCACCTTGACAATATCTGACTAGAGAGGTTAAAGGCAATTTTTAAGTAAGGTCCCGAGTTTAAACCGACGAGGCCACCCTGGATATGATGTAGATAGACGTGCCACATCCAAATTTTGAAAGGGCCACCCAAGGACTTTTGTGATCAAGTTTGGTTTGAGTATGGTTTCACAGAATTCAATATAAACTATGACCCTGTTGGTGGCCATCTTACATGAAGTACTGATCTACAGGATACGTTTTTTGTAGGGGACCATCAAAGGACCATTGTGACTTAGTTTGATTCTAAGGTCTAGTAGTTTTTTTTTGAAGATCTTTGAATGTCTTTTCCGTAGTGTCCAATGTTTAAAATATAGTTCCTGCTGGTGCATGGCCATCATGGACGAGGTACGGAGTTGGCGAATACCTTTTCGGAAGTGACAATTTAAGAAACACTGTGACTAAGTTTGATTATGATTGGACTGTTAGTTTTTGAGAAGAAGATCTTGAATGTCTTTTCTACATGTTCCAAGGTTATAACAATGTTCCCTGCTTGCGGTCATCTTGGATGAGGTACGAATCTGTCGATTACCTTTTTGAAGGGACCATCGATGTACCATTGTGACTAGATTTGGTTCTAATTTGACTGGCAATTTCTGAGAAAATTTTTGAATGTTTTTTCCACAGGGTCAAATGTTAAAACTGTGTTCTTCGCTGGCGGCCACCTTGGATAAGATACGCACTTGTTGGATACTTTTTAGGAGGGGACCATTTGAGGACCATTGTACCTAAGTTTGGTTATAAATGGACTTGTTGTTTCTGAGAAGAAAATCTTTGAATACCAGGAGTAGTTAACTATGGGGGAAAATCTGCGGTTTTCAAAAAACGTTTTTTGAAAACCGCAGATTTTCCCCCATAGTTAACTACTATCTACGGGACTAACGAGAATAAACAAACATGTAATATTTGTTATTCACTACAGTTGAGAC
>MJUU01064961.1:4643-15768 GCA_002080025.1 Modiolus philippinarum
AAAAAAGGCGGGAAAATCAAAGTGCTCAGAATTGGATGAAATTTCATAGGAAGGTTGCCTAACATGTATAGAATTGAGTTCTGGTCTCCAAGACTTCAAAATGGCCACCGGTTCCATGGAAATGGTAAAAAAGGCGGGAAAATCAAAGTATTCAGAATTTGATCAAATTTTACAGGAAGGTTGTTCAACATGTGTAGAATTGTGTTCCGGTCTCCAAGACTTTAAATTGTTGACTGTTGCTGTGGAAACAGAAAAAAGGCGGGAAAATGCAAAGTGCTCAGAAATGAATGAAATTTGATAGGATTGTTGTTTAAAATCTTTGGAGCTGATCTAAAGCCTTTGAATTCAGATATGGGAGTTCGTTTGGGAGACTTCTTGTGTTTGCATCCAAACACAATTAATACTAGTTATTATTATTCTTCTTCTTCCGTTTTCCGCCGCGACTTTGTCCACCAAATTTCTCAGACACCAGTGATCCAATCTTGACGAAACTTCACGTGATGGTAGAACCTTATCCCAAGATGTGCTTTCCAGTCTTGAAATTTTGAAAATGGCACCGGTTACCATGAAAACAGCAAAAAAGGCGGGAAAATCAAAGTGCTCAGAATTGGATGAAATTTTATAGGAAGGTTGCCTAACATGTATAGAATTGAATTCTGGTCTCCAAGACTTCAAAATGGCCACTGGTTCCATGGAAATGGTAAAAAAGGCGGGAAAACCAAGGTGCTCAGAATTTGATCAAATTTTACAGGAAGGTTGTTCTACATGTGTAGCATTGGGTTCCGGTCTCCAAGACTTCAAATTGTTGACCGTTGCCGTGGAAATAGAAAAAAGGCTGGAAAATGCAAAGTGCTCAGAAATGAATGCAATTTGATAGGATTGTTGTTTAAAATCTGTGGAGCTCATCTAAAGCCTTTGAATTCTGATATGGGAGTTCGTTTGGGAGACTTCTTGTGTTTGCATCCAAACACAATTAATACTAGTTATTAAGTCTCCCAAACGAAGTTTGGGGAGACTTATTGTTTTTGCTGTGTTTCTTATTTTTATTATTATTCTTTTTCTTCCGTTTTCCGCCTAAACTTTGTCCGACTGATTTCTCGAACACTAGTGATCCAATCTTAACAAACTTTGTAGGAAGATGGAACCCTATCCCAAGATGTGCATTCAAGTCTTAAAATTTTCAAAATGGCGACCGATGCCATGGAAATGGTAAAAAAGGCGGGAAAATCAAAGTGCTCCGAATTTGATGAAATTTTATAGGAAGGTTGCCTTACATGTGTAGAATTGGGTTCCGGTCTCCAAGACTTCAAAATGGCGACCGTTGCCATGGAAACGGTAAAAAAGGCGGGAAAATCAATGTGCTCCAAATTTAATGAAATTTTATAGGAAGGTTGCCCTACATGTGTAGAATTGAGTTCCGGTGTCCAAGACTTCAAAATGTCGACCGTTGCCATGGAAATGGTAAAAAAGGCGGGAAAATCAAAGTGCTCCAAGTTGGATGAAATTTTATAGGAAGGTTGCCTTACATGTGTGGAATTGGGTTCCGGTCTCCAAGACTTCAAAATGGCGACCGTTGCCATGGAAATTGTAAAAAAGGCAGGAAAATCAGAAGTACTCAGAATTTGATGAAATTCGACAGAAAGCTTTATTTGAATGTGCCAATATGATATTTTGCATCGCATTTCTGATATGGGAGTTCGTTTGGGAGACTTCTTGTGTTTGCATCCAAACACAATTAATACTAGCTATGTCGCCCCAGACGTAGTCGGGGCGACATATTGTTATTGTTCTGTTTCTTCCTTTTCTTCTTCTTATTATTATTCTTTGTTATTATTATTATTATTGTTCTTCCACACATTTTTGTCCGGACTATTTTGAGAAAACGGTTTAATGTAAGGAAATGAAACTTGGCATGAAGTTAGATCACCATAACGAGAAGTGCAGGTTACCGAAAAAATTTTCAAAATGGCCGCCATTTCCAATATGGCCGCCAAAATACGTCAAAATTTCAACTTTGTCCGATTTCAACGAAAATTGATTTCTAGGTAGATTTTGACGCTGCAAACAAGATGGGAGCATCGAATTGGCTGCCAGGGACGACATCAGCTATTGCTTGCAATTGCAAATCTAGTTATTATTATTATTCTTCTTCCGTTTTCCGCCGCGACTTTGTCCACCAAATTTCTCGGACACCAGTGACCCAATCTTGACAAAATTTCACATGATGATAGAACCTTATCCCAAGATGTGCTTTCCAGTCTTGAAATTTTGAAAATGGCACCGGTTACCATAAAAACAGCAAAAAAAGGCGGGAAAATCAAAGTGCTCAGAATTAGATGAAATATAGGAAGGTTGTTCTAACATGTGTAGAATGGGTTTCTGGTCTCCAAGACTTCAAAATGGCAACCGGTGCCATGAAAATGGTAACAAAAAAGGCGGGAAAATCAAAGTGCTCAGAATTGGATGAAATTTTATAGGAAGGTTGCCTTACATGTATAGAATTGAGTTCTGGTCTCCAAGACTTCAAAATGGCCACCGGTTCCATGGAAATGGTAAAAAAGGCGGGAAAACCAAGGTGCTCAGAATTTGATCAAATTTTACAGGAAGGTTGCTCAACATGTGTAGAATTGGGTTCTGGTCTCCAAAACTTCAAATTGTTGACCGTTGCCGTGGAAATAGAAAAAAGGCGGGAAAATGCAAAGTGCTCAGAAATGAATGAAATTTGATAGGATTGTTGTTTAAAATCTGTGGAGCTCACCTAAAGCCTTTGAATTCTGATATGGGAGTTCGTTTGGGAGACTTCTTGTGTTTGCATCCAAACACAATTAATACTAGTTATTATTATTATTATTCCTCAATGATTTTCAAACATTGTCCAAACATTTTCTCAGAGATGGATGGACCAAACTTTATGAAACTTGGAACCATTGTAGATACCAACCTCAAGATGTGCAGGAAGGTCTAAAAATTTCCAAAATGACCACGGTCATTGGTCACTTCGAATTTTGACCTCAAACATTCTTATTGGAATAACTCTGAAACCGTAAAAGATAGATGATAAAATGTAATGACAAAATGTTTGTTAGGTCATGACGGACATTCGTTACATTTGGACCGAAACTCTATGGTCAACCCTTCGTGAGTTATGCCACTTGAAAATTTCGTCATATCTCTAAACATGTTTTTTCTCGAAAACGGTAAGAGATAGAAACCTGGAACCTTTTCCATTCAACTTAGGAGATATGTGTTACATTTAAAAATGCCAAGGTCAACGGTCATTGGTCACTTTGAACTTTGACCCTAGAACTTGTTTTTGTTAAAACTCTTAAACGGTAATAGATAGCTGAAAACATGTAATTGCAAAAATGTGTGTCTTGTTAAGATCTATACTTGTTACATTGGGTCCAAAATTATTGGACCAACCGTTTTCAACCTACGGACCAAAAACCAATTTTGATGTCCGATTTTGAGGTTTTTTGTTTATAGCTCAAATACCGTTGAAGATACAAAAAGACATTCAACATACGAAATGTTCAGGAAGACGGGACCTTCAAAATGAGGTCAAGGTCAAAGGTCAAGGTCACACCCAAAACTTTGTTCCATGTTAAAATATCAATATATACGCATATTAAGCTTGGAATAGTGGTTTCAGTGATGAATCAATAATGACGCAACTTCCTTTCTGACGCAATAAAGAAAATATTTTAACCTGCGAATCAAAGCACTACTAGCACTGATAGACGAAAACATTATGAATTTTAAACACTAATTCTGATATGAGGAATAAAAAAAACAATAAACTCCGAAAACATTATTACAATCATTGGTGATAAATTTACAACACAACATTCTTTCAAAGAGCAATTGAGTATGGAATCTGGTTTAGGTGACTTGTGTTTGCATGCAAACATATCATCACTCGTTATTATTATTTTTCCGCCTCTTGAAATCGTTTTGTCCAACCAAATTCTCAGTGATTACTTGCCCAATCATAATCAAACTTTACAGGAAGGTAGATCACCACCTAAAGATGTGCACTTGGGTGTTGAAATTTTCAAAATGACCACCATCATTGGTCACTTTGAACTTTGACCCCAAATCTTGTTATTGGATTAACTCGGAAACTGTAAGATAGCTGATAAAATATAACGACAAAAATGTTAGTTAGGCCATGATGGACCTTCGTTACATTTGGACCGAAATTCTACGGTGGACCTTTCATGAGTTATGCCCCTTGAAAATTTCGTCACATCTTTAAGTATATTTTTCTCGAAAACGGTTAGAGATAGAAACCTGGAACCTTTTCCATTCAACTTAGGTGATGTGTGTTACATCTAAAATGATAAGGTCAAAGGTCATTGGTCACTTTGAACTTTGACCCTAGACCTTGTTATTGGATTATCTCAGAAACCGTAATAGATAGCTGATTAAATGTAATAGCAGAAATGTTTGTCTTGTTGAGATCTACATTTGTTTCATGGGTCCAAAATTATTGGTCCAACCGTTTTGGGCCTAGGGACCGAAAACCGATTTTTTATGTCTGAATTTGGGTTTTTTGCTTATAGCTCAAATACCATTGAAGATACAAAGAGACATCCAAAACGAAAAATGTAAAGGAAGATGTGACCTTCAAAATGAGGTCAAGGTCAAAGTTCAAGTTCATAGACAAAAATTTATTTCACATAAAATTATTAATAAATGTTCATATTAAGCTTAAATTGTTGATCAATTTTGACACTATTTTAACACAACTTCCGTAAAAGACCTATCAATTGTTTTTCTAACAATTGACGTACTAGTTTTCTCAAAAATGGGTGGTCAAAATTCAATGAAACTTGTTTGTATTTCAATGTAATTTAAATTTTTGATATGATTACACACCATAGAGGAAATGCCTGACTTCATAATATATAAACAGAAATGATTTTTCTGATGCAATCACAAAGTGTGTACAGGTTAATAAAAAATACCGATATCACTGATAGACACAATCAGGATGTGTTTTAAGACCCTTATTCTTAAATCCAACACTCATTGTTCTTTCAAAGAACATTAAAGAATTAATTCTGATTGGGCGACTTCTGTGTTTGCTTGCAAACACATTATCACTTGTTATTTTTCCGCCTCTTTTCATCATCTTGTCCAACCCAATTCTCAGAAACCCCTTGTCCAATCATAACCAAACTTCACAGGAGGGTAGATCACCACCCAAAAATGTGCAATCAGGTGTTGAAATTTCAAAATGACCACCGTCATTGGTCACTTTGAACTTTGACCCCAAATCTTATTATTGGATTAACTCGGAAACTGTAAAAGATACAATACAATGTAATGACAAAAATGTTAGTTAGGTCATGACGGTCATTTCTTGCATTTAGATCGAAATTCTATGGTCAACCGTCCAGGAGTTATGCCCCTTGAGAGATTCGTCACATCTTTTAAGTAGGTTTTTCTCGAAAACGATTAGAGACAAACCTGAAACCTTTTCCATTCAACTTAAGTGATATGTGTTACATTTAAAAATGCCAAGGTCAAAGGTCATTGGTCACTTTGAACTTTGACCCTAGACCTTTTCATTGGATTAACTCATAAACTGTAGTAGATAGCTGATAACATGTAATGGCAAAACATATGTCTTGTTTAGATCTACATTTGTTACATTGGGTCCAAAATTATTGGACCAACCGGTTTGGGCCTATGGACCAAAATTGATTTTTTAGCCTATAGCTCAAATACCATTGAAGATACAAAGAGACATTCAATACAAAAAATGTAAAGGAAGATGTGACCTTCCAAATGAGGTCAAGGTCAAAGTCCAAGGTCATAGCCAAAAACTTTATTTCGCATGAAAGTATCAGTAAATGTACATATTAAGCTTAAATTGTTGATCATTTATGATAATACTATGTCGCAACTTTCGTGAAAGACTTATCAATTGTTTTTGGAACAATTGACGTACTAGATTCCTCAAAAATAGGTGGTCAAACTGATTCAATGAAACATGTATGTATTTCAATGTAATTTAAAATTATGATATAATTACACACCATAGAGGACATGCCTTACTTCATAATATATAAATAGAAATGATGTTTTGATACAATCTCAAAGTGTGTTCAGTTTATTCAAAAATACTGATATCACTGATAGACAGAATGACGATAACTTAAGACCAAATTCTTAAATTGAGGACTCATTGTTCTTTCAAAGAACATTAAGGAATTAGTCCTGGTTGGGCGACTTCTGTGTTTGCTTGCAAACACATTATCACTCGTATTGCTATTATGTCGCCCCAGACGTAGTCGGAACGACATATTGTTCTTTGTCCGTTTCTCTATTATTCATTATTATTATTATTTATTGTTATTATTATTGTTTCTTTCTTCCACCTCTTTTTGTCCACGCCAGTTCTCAATGATGCCTGGACAGAATTCATTCATATTTGGTACAAAGTTGGATCACCTTATGAAGTTGTATCTCCACCAAAAAAAAAATTTCAAAATGGCTGTCATTTCCAAGATGGCCGCAAAGTTACGTCAACTTTTGAAATTTTTTAGATTTAAATGAAAATCATAAAATCTCAAACATGCCTTGACAGAATTCATTCATATTTGGCAAAAAGTTGGATCACCATTAGTTGATGGTCATGCACCGAAAAAAAATGGCCGCCATTTCCAACATGGCCGCCACGTAACGTCAAAATTTCAAAGTTGTCCGATTCCAACGAAAATTGATTTATTGGTAGATTTTAACACCGCAAACAAGATGGAATCATGGAATTGGTTGTCAGGGGGCGACATCAGTTATTGCTTGCAATTGCAAATCTAGTATTGTTATTGCTTTTCTCTTTTATTTTCTTCCAATGATTTTTGTCCGGCTTCATTCTCAAAGATGCCTGGACAGAATTCATTCATACTTGGCACAAAGTTGAACAACCATAAGAAGATGTGCATGCACTAACAAAAATTTTCAAAATGGCTGCCATTTTCAAGATGGTCGCCATTTTACGTCAAAATGTTGAGGATTCCATTACTCAGGAACTGAATGGCAGAATTTGTTCATATTTTGTATTAATGTTTAATAAGACGAAGGAATTCATGCGAAAAAAATTTGCAAAATGTCCGCCGTATTCAAGATGGCCGCCAAAATACGTCAATATTTCAACATTGTCCGATTTCAACGAAAATTGATTTCTAGGTAGATTTTCACACTACAAACAAGATGGATTCATTGACTTGGACGTCTGGGGTGACATCAGCTATTGCTTGCAATTGCAAATCTAGTTGCTTTTCTCTTTTATTTTCTTCCAATGATTTTGTCCGGCTATTTTCTCAAAGATGCCTGGACAGAATTCATTCATACTTGGCACAAAGTTGAATCACCATGAGATGATGTGCATGCACTAACAAAAATTTTCAAAATGGCTGCCATTTTCAAGATGGCCGCCATTTTACGTCAAAATATTGAGAATTCAATAAATCAGGAACTGAATGGCAGAATTTGTTCATATTTTGTATGAATGTTTAATAAGATGAGAGGAAGGAATTCATGCGAAAGAAAATTTGCCAAATGTCCGCCATATTCAAGATGGCCGCCAAAATACGTCAAAATGTTAACATTGTCCAATTTCAACGAAAATGGATTTCTAGGTAGATTTTGACACTACAAACAAGATGGAATCATCGACTTGGATGTCTGGGGTGACATCAGCTATTGCTTGCAATTGTAAATCTAGTTAGTTATTTGTTCCTTCGATATTCTATTTGCCGCTCAGTGGTTTGCTATTGATTCTTTTGTATATAACATAGGGTTTTAATATTATTTAGGACTTATTTATGTAATTCAATGTACAAAATGTGAATATATCTTTATTTAAGAATTTGTAAACGAGTTGACAGTATTGAACACAAAGATAGGAGAGCTATGATGAATTTCTACACAACATATACAGGAAAAATACTGAGGTCATGGCCCTGGAAAATGCATCATTGTAAAGAAGAAACCGGTCATTTAATTAAGTAACGACAGATTGCCTGTAAAATGTATCGCAGATGTCCACAATAGACCATACCGTCTTGTTAGAAACACTTCTCTGAACACAATCTAGATCTTTCATCAAATTAGTCATAACAATTTTGTTGCTTGTTATTAATGAATGGAAGATATTATTGAAGAGTACCACAGATTTGCAAATGATTCAAGTGAAGCATTATATTTTTACTTGGGTGGGAAACAGAATGTGAAATTGACACGACAGGTGTGGTTATAGTGCCCTTATACTTTTATATGCAGTAATTATTGTATATGAAAAATGATAATTAATTACACGCAGCACGGAGACAAAAATATAGGAATAACGTTACAATAAAAAATCCAAATAAGTAAAATTCGCACCAAAAATAAAATAAGTTTATCATCAAAGAACTTAATGTTCTTTTTTCAAAAATTAAAAATGTCGAAGTGCACATCTCCTCCGTTCTACAAACCAGTAGACATTTCATGTGATTTTCTTGGAGTGAGATTTTATATTTCGTGAAAACGAATTCTGAGGGGGTAAGATTTACAACGCCCCATCAACCCCCCTTGTCAGATATTAAATGGAATGGCCCAATAAGCATGAGGTTCAGGTTCTGCTATTTTAAGACATCCGGCAAAACTCTTTTACAAAAGTTTTTCTATCTGTAATTTTGACATGTTTTTACATATTATAAGAGTGTCGCAATTCTTCAGATTGGTTAAAAATTAAATTGAAACATGTAGTCAACATTTACCAATTAACTTATGAATGGATTCCAAAGGGTCAAGTGTGATTTTCCTCCTTTTGCTCCTGTGTACGTATTTTAACTAATACGATATGTTGTGTGCCTCCCAACACGATCACTTGGCAACATATGTTTCTTACTATAAAAAATGTACTCCTTCAGCAATATGAGCAAAAACTATGGAAGTTCTATGGTCGCCATCACGAATTGATTGAAGGAGAATGTAACGACATCAATATCTGCATAACAGGAACGGTTTACCCTATTCACTCACCCTCGGTCTCCTTCCTTCCAGAGTAAATGTAGTATCTTTCAACGGAATATTATACTGTAGTTTAATACCTTTTGTTGAATGCTATGGTACAAGGGAATACCCTGACGATCGAAACCTACCAATCACGTTGAAAAAGATGATTGAATGAAATAAAAACAGTAGACCTCAGTAATTAGAAAATTTACGAAATGTCAAAATGGAAAATATTAAGTAGAGTATGCCTAAAGGCGTCAAAGTGATTATACAAGTTCGTGTTGTAGGAAGAACACACAAAATGATGCTGTATTGTAGTCAATCAATGCTTTGTGTTTATCGAGATATCATGAAACCATAGCTTCCTGTTTCATTCTTTACAGATGGTAATTTACACGATTAAATTATTGTAATTCAGATTTGAAAGTGCGAACAAGCGAGACAAATTTAACAATATATTTTTTATATCTGAACCAGTTGGTACACACCCTGTCTGAAGCGTTTGATATGAACCCAGAATTGTACATCATTGTTGAGCTCAACGAGAGTTTAAAGGAATGGTATCTAACTGGACTTAAAATATGCAAAAAATAACCGGATAAGTCATGATTTATACATTAAAGATAGTATTTAGATAGGTGTACTACGGCTTAAGCAGCATCCATGCATCGTGCTGTAGCATGGTTAATAATATTATGCTGATTACATGTTAAAAGATGTTTATTGTTGATCTAAGTTTTGGGGGATTTTTTTAACTCGAGTGTAAGGATGTTGCATATAATATGATTTGTTCGATTCAACTACCCAGACATATTTTATTTTGTTTATTTCGTTATTAGAAGAAACACTATAACTGGATATGCAAATACAAGATGCAAATATAACATTTTCTTCAACACACAGCTCGCAAGCCCTTCATTTCAAACAAAAGCTAGCTGCTACATATTTTCTGAATGATAAACAGAAAACAGTTACAATAAATTCCTTTCACAGAGAAAAACTTCAATGTGCCGTTTTCGTTTAATAGCAAGTTTTGACAAAATGGTGTTGTCGACAGTCTGAACTAATTGTACATGTGTAAGGGTTACTTATTTTTCTTTTTTATTTCATTTAAGTTACCTTCTATATTTTTCACTGATACATAAATTGTGGTGACAACTGAACTTTATACCGCTTAAATAGGAAAGCCAGAGAGTGAAAAAATTTAACCATTTTATTATTTATTTTAGAACATTTTTGTTTTATTCATTGATAATTACCCATTGACATTGAGTTTGACAGGAAAATTGAAAAAATATATGTTGTTTATTTTTTTGTGCAATTCAATTTACTAAAATCTAGACAGTAAGGGAGCAACCATTTGATTTTTATAAGGGGGGGGGGGCTATGGTCAAATTTTAAAAAAACAGAGGCTCCCAGGAGCCTGTGTCGCTCACCTGGCTTTCAGTTGCCACAATCAAGGTAACATTGCAAGTTATACAGTTGATCTTTAGTTTCTCAAACTTTCGTAGCTCAAACACCTNGGGACCCTCGGGGTCAGCCTCCGTTTAGGAGGGGTCACACCCCGCAAGCCGGAGATACTGGGTCCTATTTCTATATCCCGGGGTTCCCTCGGGGTCCTCTGTTAGGATGGCTCATACTCCAAGCTCAGAGGATGCTGCGGGCCTATTCTTCAGCCGGGACCGCGCACGGCGGCCGCTTTAATAGGAAAGCCAGAGAGTGAAAAAATTTAACCATTTTATTATTTATTTTAGAACATTTTTGTTTTATTCATTGATAATTACCCATTGACTTTGAGTTTGACAGGAAAATTAAAAAAATNATTTTCCCGCCTTTTTTGGCGGCCATTTTAAAAATGGCGGTCAACGAACAATTTTTAACATCAGTTTTGAAGTTGCGACATCAAGACCAATTTGGAAACCAAATGTCATAGAAATCGGACAATGTAAAATTTTCCCGCCTTTTTTGGTGGCCATTTTGAAAATGGTTGTCAACTAACAATTTTCAACACCGGTTTTGAAGTCGCAACATCAATATCCTTTTGGAAACCAAATTTCATTGAAATCAGACAATGTTGAATTTTCCCGCCTTTTTTGGCGGCCATTTTGAAAATGGC
>MJUU01064965.1:0-21628 GCA_002080025.1 Modiolus philippinarum
GATAAAAGAAGAATAAAGGATAGGCGATCTTTATCGTTGATAATTGTCGATTTGATTTTGGATAAGGGGCGTGGTGAATTTAAATCTGAAACAGGAAATTACGAAGGAATTGCATCGAACTTATTGACTTTGTTTTTGAATGTAAATAGGAAATACTCAATCAAGATACAAGTAGACATGCCTTGTTTGGATTTATTTTAAGTGAAATTTTTATGATTTGCAAGTTTTATTTGAAAGCATACCCTGATTGAACTGTTTTAACCATACAACACTGCGATTTGAGATAAAATGTATTTGTTCTAGTTTAAATACTATCTCGTCGATCTCATCATACAATATGACAAACTGTTGTCCGCTTATATTCTTGTATATAAAGAATTTGATTTTCATCTGTGTTCGTCGTTAACAAGTTGTTCCGTAAAGGAGACAAAATATTTGGTTATTAGGAAAATGTATAAGGCACACCGTCAAAACTTTTCATTAATACCGTTAACACTTAATATCAAAATTACCATAAACACTTAATATCATAAATACCGTAAACACTTAATATCATAAATACCGTAAACACTTAATATCATAAATACCGTAAACACTTAATATCATGAATACCGTAAACACTTATCATTAATATATATATTACCGTTTGAATAACGACTATGTAAAAAATTAAATTTAAGCTGAAAACGTGCAATGGGATATATAGATTGATTGATCAAGTATAAATTTCTTTCCAGTGAGCAGTATGTTAGCTATATCAAAATTTTAACATGTTATAAGAAAAAAAGAACGACAGCGGAGGTAGCAATGAGTTTGATTACCTCCAGAAAAAAAGAGCTGATTACGAGCTGAAAACAATACAAAGTCATCCTTTTATTTTATCCAGAGATGAATGCGAGGTCTTAATACCGCATGTACGCTGCCGATTCTCCACACAGTTTGTCTAAAATGGTTCCTTACATGTTTGGGACGCATTCGATCACCTCTGTAAACGGGAAACTTCAAATCAACCCAAATATCATGCGTCGTGATACAAAAATGACAATACATTGGATAGAATCTGGACGATTATAATTTTACTACATTCTAAATCGATTTCGAAAGATTAATCTGGTGCAAATTATTCTTACTGACTGCCATGAGCTACTGAATCGAAAAAAAAAATGAAAACAAAAAAAAAATGGATGTAATGAGACAAATTAACCCAAGTTAAAGGATGAAATATGTGAAATCCGAAAATTATGACATGCATGTATACAATGATGTAAAACCTTCACCATACCACAGTCTTGATTATAATGAACGGATATGGAGTAGATGTACACGAGACAAAGTCTCTACAAATACATGGTAGATCAAAGCAATGAAAAACACGTTTTTGTTCTTCATCTTGAAGTCACTATGAGGCCTTCAGCATTGAGCTTTGCTCGGTTCTCATTGTAAGATTAACACAGCCACTAGCACCAGTGAGAGCAGTACTCATTGATAATTGTTGAGCAATGTCACATGAATGTCTCATTTAGGCAATGGATGCGAAATGGCAAACAATCATAGAATTAACGGACAAAGCACTCCTTAAATCACTTGATTTTTGTTTTAAATGATGTATTGAAAAACAGTTATTGCAAATTTTATCATGCCTACCACAATAGTGTTTATAAGAATAAAAGGTTCTTATACAAGACCATATAACAGATAAAGGATATCTTCCACGAGTGTGAGAAATTCCGTCATTTCCCGAGTGAACGATGGTAAAAGACGTAGAATTTCTCACTTTTGAGATAGGTCAGTTCCTATTTTTAACGGTGTGAGATTTTTTTTTGTCTCACACCACCCCATGTGAGACAGCCTCGTGCATACTATGACGTAATTGACGGCATGGTGAGTCGCTAAGAAATGCCGGATGATAAGGACAACATGACGGCGCTGGAAGACGTTTCTATGAACAAATCTGAGAAAATTAATCAAACACCGTTGAAAATGCAAGATTTAGAAATATCAGACACCCGTGGGTAAGATTTCAATGATTATTGTTTACTAGTATATCCCAGGATGTGAGGAAGAACGATTGAAAATGGCGGTAAACAAATTACAGAACCCAAAGACCTCCAGGCAGAAAGACAAAGCAGTTGGAAACCAGAGGAAAATTGTCGACGACAAGGGTATCGACTTGGTATAGGCATTTCAAAAGAAATGGTGTGTTAAACCGGTTTGCGGTGCGTCAAACCTACGTTTTTTGCGGTAATATCCGGTATCAAACCCTCTTTTGCTATTGAAAGGTCTTAGATAGTTTAATGAAATGGTCATCCCATTATTAAGTAAAGAAAGAATCTTAGATCAGAGTTTTGACCCAAACTTCAAATTCTTCCACAAGAGATTGATACTTCAATAGATATGAATTTTATAATCGTATCGGACTGAATTTTTCGAATTAAAACAGTCCGTTATTTCTATGATTGCAAACACGAGTTGGTTGACTACTACAACTTGCGCCCGATTTGATCAACCATTGATTCATTTCATCTAAGTTAGTGAGAACTGAACAAACAAACAACCAAAGGACAATGACGACGTCGAAAAAAAACCAAAACAAACATCTAAAACTATCGGATTTTACTTCTTCCTCTATACGAATTAAATAAGTATAGCCAGTATCATTTCTTATATAACGGATGATTCATGCGTAGCAGGAGATGCCAATCATGTTGATGAATCCGGTCTTACTCGTCAAGGAGAATATGTCAATGTTATTATGTCACGTAGTCGGGGTGACATGTTGTTATTCACGTTTCTTCTTCTCCTTATTATTCTTCTACTTCCACAAATTTGAATTACGTCAAAATTTCAACATTGTCGGATTTCACCGAAAATTGATTTTTGGATAGATTTTGAGGCTGCGAATAAGGTGAATTGGTGGTCTGGGGTGACATTGGCTATTGCTTGCAATTGCAAATCTAGTTTCTCATTCTCGTTGCTGTATACAGGGAAATTTTCGCGAAGCTTAACTTTTGCTATTTTCGCGTTAAAATAAAACTAATGCGAAAATTTTGTTGCAATTGGTTGAATAAGTAGATCGAATTGAAACTGCGAATTCAAGACTGCAGGAATTGAAATTTATTTTGAAAATCGCGAAAAAAAAAGACGGCGCAAAATATTCCGGTTTACAATTCGTATATCTGTAACGGATAATGAGACTTCAAAATATGTATAGTATGAGGGGACCGACAGGGTCAGAGTAACTTGGAGGAAAGGGCCTGGAGATAGCGCGGGCTGAAGGAAAGAGGAATGGGAGAAAGGAGTGAAGAGCAAGGGAGAAAGTAAGGGCATTTGAGAAAGGATCGAGGGGGTGGCAGAAAGGAAAAGATACTCCGTTATCCGCCCCTGCTATACTTCCTTAAATTATATTAAGATAGAACACGATGTTTTATGATATAAAAATTTAGTAATGCTGCTCTCTGTTTACCATAATTTAACAAATCAATCAGACAAAACTTGTGAATAAAGAGTAGTTGCTATAAAAAGAATAAAAAGATAAGTTTGTTCATTCAACAGTTTCATACAATATAAATGAACGCATCAATAAATGAATAAACCAGGACATATCTGACAATTTTGAAACGTTTTCCCCTGCAAACTTCCATTAATTAATGGGGCAAATTTAATTGGTAGACGTATAACATCACGTCCGGAAGATATAACCCCTTATACAAGGAGATCAATTACATGTCGTGTCTTCTCGGTTTCCTTTTATACCTTAAACTTTCTATAATGAGGATATATCACCGTAGTATGCTCTTTAATAAGAAAGATACAAAATTTTGTTTGTTCTTTGTTCATATTTCATCGATTTATTAAACCAACATTATGTCATATTTTGAAATTTATTAGATAAATATGTCTTCACACTGCAATTAGTCCTTGTTTAGAATTCATCTTCGTCGTCCCAGAATTGGTGCTATTTAGAAAACAAAGTAATAAAGCATAAAATAATGGTCTTTCTATCATACAAACTAAATTTTCTTTTTGGTCATAAATATTTATTTCACCTTATTACTACTAATTTCTGATGTCTGCTTTTTCTTTGATGATTGTTTTAGCTCTGTTTGACTCTATTTTTCTTAGCATTTAAGGATGTTCGCTGGTAATGTTTATGTATTTCTGTCAGATTTTCGGACTTCTCTGGCTTTATCTATTTAAAAGCTTAATAAGTTTTTGCCTGGTGACCCCTAAATTTTTTTCACTAATTTTATTTTATACATCTTTTGGAGCATTCTGACAAAATTTTATACAATTGGTGTTATTTTGTCACATTCATTATTGGATAAACATTGCTAGTGTTAATCCTATGTAAAATACAGAGGAGTTCAGTTTCCCGCCATTTTTTGAAACACGTTTAGCTAAAAAATGACATCGGTAACCTATTAACTTTTTTTGCTTTAATTACTTCTTTTTAAATATTCTAACAAAAAATCACATTTAATTGAAATCCTTGTTATTTTAAAGTTGACCAGCAAACATCCTTAAATCTCGGTCTTTCGAAATGTACCGGTTATCGGTTATGGCATTCGCTTACCAACTAGGCATGTATGTCTCACTGAAAGACAATATTAATTGGCCTTAATATTGAAGTATTAAATAATAAATACCGAAGATACTGTAAATTTTCTTCCTGCAACTTTTACTTTAAAATAATCTGATGGTTTTGACGTTCAAAATTTTGTGTTGAAACGCCACATAATTTTGGAAAATTTGCAATTTTCAACACATTTAATGCAAATAGGTCCGTACGGTTTGGTAGATTTCAAACTTCTGGTTACACTTGATTCTAATTATTTAGACGGATACGTAAAGATGTTGTACCAATGAATTGTCATTAATCCTTTTATTTTACCAAGCAATGTATCATTCAAAAAAATCCAGTTATTTGTCTGAAAGGTTTCGGCTGAATTACCCGATGGTCGTCTTGGCCTTATAATCAATCAACAGCGACACTTTGTTTCAAAATATTCAATCAATGAGACGGGTCAAGTGTTTTACTGTTGTCTACTGTGCCATTATTTTCTATATAAGGTATGTAGGACTCATAGTGTGTAATGTTTTCGACTTATTATTTAATAACGAAACTGCTGTATCTTTTTGATCCTGGTTTTGTCACTTCCGAAGTGTATTTACGCCGATTGAAAATGGCCTAAGATCATCAAACTTTTTGATATCCGGAATTATACTGTTCACTTGGAAGTTATTAGAAATCACATGCCACCATTCATCTACACACAACACAAGCAAAACATCAATAAAAAACAAAAGCAAACGTATGTAACGATAGAAATTCGGGATAGCCGGACTTGGTACCGGCACTGGCAAAAGTCAACAGTAGAATCAAACCGCCTAATGGGTTTCCAAACATTCCTTTTATCTATTCCGTTTCCCTATAGTATGATAAACATACAAATGAAACCCAATATAGTTAGACTAATATTTCCATGACCAATATCTTGAAAAGGGAAAGACAAAGAGAAATTGTAATCTTGAAAGAAAGGCCAAGAAGTGCTCGCCGCTAAGCTGTTGAGCAGCTATATTTGCGTATGTTTGAAATTTCGCAGTCATAAATTAAAAAGATGATAATGGTGCATTACATGATACCCCCGCCACGTTTCACAAAATTTCAGTTTAAAGAGGCATAACTCTAGATCCCTGTGTACTTCTGAACCCAAAATATATTTGGCCTGTGTTTTATGGCAAACAACTTACATACCAAATTAGAGGACAATATGTCATTTCATTCACAAGTTATCAGTCGGAAACCCTATAATTTGCAAAATTTCAAAGTTTCAAGGAGCATAACTCCAGAACCCCTTGGACCTCTGAACGCAAATTCAAACTTGGCCTGTGTTTTGTTATTAACAAGTTACATACCAAGTTTGAAGACAATATATTTTTTTCATTCACAAGTTATCAGTCGGAAACCCTAAAATTTGCTAAATTTCGAAGTTTAAAGGAGCATAACTCCTGAACCCCTTGGACCTCAGATCCCGAATTCGAAGTTGGCCTGTGTTTTTCGGTTAACATGTTACATACCAAGTTTAAAGACAAAATATTATTTCATTCACAAGTGATCAGTCGGACACCCTAAAATTTTAAAAAATTCAAAGTTAAAAGGGGCATAACTCCAGAACCCCTTGGACCTCTGAACCCCAAATCGAACTTGGTCTGAGTTTTGTGGTAAACAAGTCACATACCAAGTTTGAAGATCTTCTGTTATTTCGTTCACAAGTTATCAGTCGGAAACCTTCGGGGGACAGACGGACGGACGGATGGACGAACGGACACACGGACAGACGGACGGACGGACACACGACTGAGGGTATCACATAATACCTCGCCACTTCGTGTGGCGGGGTATAATTATTATTATGAAATAGTATATTTGACAAGTATGGAACGTTTCCCCCTTCAAAGCTCAATTAATTAGTGGGTAAAAGTTAAGAGGTACTTTAATATCACACCCGGAAAAATTATCTCTATCCCAAGGATATTAAAATTATTTTGTCATTTCCGTTCACATTTATCTCTGATATTTTCTATAATAAGAATAAATGACTCTATCGTGTCTTTGATAGGGAAAGTTACATAATTATTTATCCGACAGTTTATGATACTATAGATTTATAATAAATGTTTGATGAAACAGAAATTTTGCCATTAGGTCTAAATTTATTACAAAACATGTTTTCAAGATGCAACTTATTTTTAGTAATCGTTCTAGAATGGGCGCCATTGAGGAAATAAAAATAGTAACAAACCATTTATTAATGATACACCGTCACATAAATGAGGGTAACAACAAAGTTAACCAAATAAAATTGTCAAAAGCCGAAATCCAAAGGTCAATCAAACAAGGCGGGTGCAAAAACACCGGAAGTTTGTAAAGGTATTTTAAATAAATGATGGGTTACCCGGTTTTATAGCGCGCTGAAACTTTGCTTCCATTGCAGTAGTATTCGATGGCATTTGCTATAGGGTCTGTAAGTCTCGTCATGTGACATTTTTCGGTTCATGGATTTCCAAATGTTTTGAAATAATCTGTTCTGATGAGACATAATTGTCGAAATGCGCATATGCAGAACCTAAGTTCACAGTTACATCGGTTTTTTGTTATTGTGACACCGAGAATTCACGATAAAATTGAAATTCGAAAGCGTTCTCGCCAAACCATGGCGTTTTTGGATTATGACGTTCAATTTTTGTTTGGTACATGTACGTCATATATAATCGTGCAGAATGCAACTTCCGGGTACAAAAATTGAACGAGACTTACAGACCCTATTGAAAGGTCGTGGACAGTGAAACTAGAATTACTGTGGCCTAGTGTGCCACGGATACCCCCGCCCCTACCTCTTCCTGCATATTCTTTAACATCTGGAAAAAATGAATTATTGGAAAACAAAATACAGTGCACATCTATAATATGTAATTAAGGTCCTCAATAAGTTTCATGAAGTTCTGATTAGTGGTAAAGGAGGAGTAGTGGATACCAGGTATTCACCATATGGTTATCATTGAGGTAAAATAGATAAAATGACAAAGTCCAAAACAAGTCAAAAATCTGGAAAAAGGAAATTATTGGAAAACAAAAAGCATAGTGCACATCTACAATATGTAATTAAGCTCCTACATAAGTTTCATGAAATGCCAATCTGTGGTTAGGAGGAGTAGTGGATACCATGTGGTCACCATATGGTTTGCATTGAGCTAAAATGACAAAGTCAAAAACATCTAGAAAAAGGGAATTATTGGAAAACAAAAACCGTAGTGCACATCTACAATAGTTGATTAAGCTCCTGCATACGTTTCAGTGGTTTAGGAAGAGTTGTGGATAACAGGTGGTCAATATATGGTTTGCATAGAGCTAAAATGACAAAGTCCAAAACATGTCAAAAATGTGGAAAAAAGTGAATTATTGGAAAACAAAAAGCTTAGTGTACATCTACAATATGTAATTAAGCTCCTACATAAGTGTCATGAAATTCCCACCAGTTGTTTAAGAGGAAATGTGGATACCAGCTTTCAGGTACAGAAAGAAGGACGGACGGACACCATGAACACTATATACCCCCAGGGTATTTTAAAAATATCATCCGACTACTGAATACAAAAATGAATCTTGAATTACTGTTCTCTGATCAGTGGTTTAGGAGGAGTAGTGGATACCACGTAGTCACCATATGGTTTGCATTGAGCTAAAATGACAAAGTCAAAAACATGTGGAAAAAAGAAAATTATTGGAAAACAAAAAGCGTAGTGCACATCTACAATATGTAATTAAGCTCCTGTAAAAATAATTTCATGAAATCCCAATCAATGGTTTAAGAAGAGTACTGGATACCAGATGGTCACCATAAAGTTTGCATTGAGCTAACATGACAAAGTCCAAAACATGTTAAAAATGTGGAAAAAAAGAATTATTGGAAAACAAAAAGCGTAGTGCACATCTACGGTATGTAATCAAGCTCCTACATAAGTTTCATGAAATTCCCATAAGTGGCTGAACAGGAGTAGTGGATACCAGGTGGTCACCATATGGTTTGCATTGAGCTAAAATGACAAAGTCCAAAACATGTACAAAATGTGGAAAAAATGAATTTTTGGAAAACAAAAAACGTAGTGCACGTCAACGGTATGTAATTAAGCTCCTACATAAGTTTCATGAAATTCCCATCAGTTGTTGAAGAGGAGTAGTGGATACCAGGTGGTCACTATATGGTTTGCATTGAGCTAAAATGACAAAGTCCAAAACATGTCAAACATGTCGAAAAAAGTGAATTATTGGAAAACAAAAAGCGCAGTGCACATCTACAATATGTAATTAAACTCCTACACAAGTTTCATGAAATTCCAACCAGTGGTTTAAGAGGAGTAGTAGATACCAGCTTTCAGGTACTGAAAGAAGGACGGACGGACACCATGAACACTATATACCTCCCGCAAAGCAGGGAGTATAAAAATTTTCATCCGACTACTGAATAAAAAATGAATCTTGAATCACTGTTTTTTTTTACTCAATGAGAATTCATACATAATTCCTCCCTATTTCGTATTAGTTTTTTGTTTCTTGCTTTATTTTTCCCTTTGTTGCTTTACTGTACATTTCAATGTATTTAGAACTGGATATTTTAAAATAGTAATGGTCGATTACATGAAACCCCGCCACGTTTCACAAAATTTCGAAGTATCAAGGGGCATAACTCCACAACCCCTTTGACCTCTGAACCCATATTCAAACTCGACCTGAGTTTTATGGTAAACAAGCTATATACCAAGTTTGAACACTGTATGTTATTCCGTTCAAAAGTTATCAGTCGGAAACCTTCGGGGGACGGACAGACGGACGGACGGACACACGACTGAGGGTATCACATAATACTACGCCACTACGTTTTGTTGGTTGTTCAAGTATTTACTTTGCAGAACGTGTCAGTAGGTCGCGTCATATGTACATGACATCGAGAAAATGCCTTTAAATTGTACTTTGAAAATGTTCCCTAAAACAAATCTGATAATTATAAACTCAAATTATGCCAATTCCGACACTCTTTAATGTTACTGGAAGTTTAAGATGAGAAAGACTAACCGGCATTTATATGCCATGTCTTTGGACTTCGATTTTTGTAAATTTCACTCCTTTGTTCCTTCGGTATTCTACTGTCGTTGTTTTATTTTGACAGAGATGTTTTGATGTAGAACCAATGAATGGTCGTTAATCATATATGAATGTATGCATGTGTCTGTTATAATTTTTTTTTTTTTTTTTTTTTTTTTTTTTTTTGTTATTTGTCTGCTTCTATAATTTCGCTGGGTGCATCCATCATAGTCACCCCAAAAAATATTTTAGTAATGCTGATGTCCGTCCTAAACAATTATATTTAAGTTTTTATCTTTATGGTTACTTGGCAATCCCCTTTTTTTGTGATAAACAGGCATATCAGCCGGACTTTACACGTTCATTTTTTGCTATTTAGAAGCAATGAAATGACATACCATCATTATAAATAATCGAGAATGATGACTGAACTTGTCCGAAAGGGTTTGAAGCTGTGCATGTTGCTGTTCCTGATTTGTCTATATGTGATATTGTAATGGTAGAATTATTCGCCGACAGAGACTCTGTAGCTGTAGTGGTGCCTACAAACTGACGAAAAAAAGATGTCAATTAACTGCTATTACTTTTAAAAGATCCTCTTAAGCAGCAGTACATTCAACTACAAACCAAAAAAAAAAAAAAGAAAAACTTGCTTGTGAACATTGAGAGTCAATAAATATAAAACTACATAGCTTTCGTGTATATCCGAAGTAGTTCCGAAGACCGATCTATAATCAAAAGTATGGTAATTTGATAAAACGATGATGATTTATTTTTTTTTATAAAACTCTGTCTTTGTCTTGAATATATGTACATATGAGACTTCTTGGATTTTTTTCTCTTTAAGCGCTTTAGTGTGATTTAATTCTATGTTTTCAAAGTGTGTGTTTTTGCTTATATGCCAGTGTTTTCCATTCGCCATTTAAGCTAGCTTTGCCGACCAGGTTTTCTTGCAAGCCTACCACCTTTGCCTTCGTCAAGGTGGTCGGTAAAAACGGATATTTTCCAGTTTCGCGCCGTAGTAGTTCCGTCATAAGTATTCCAATCAGGTGAGTAGCCTTGGATCCTGACCCAGGCTGACTATCCTACCGCAAGGTTGGGACAGGTTCGACCAGGCTATCAGCTGATTTGCAAGTTTGTTTTCATTAGACAAAATGCGGATCCGAACAAAAAAGGAACAGAATCGTTGATTTCCGATTTCCTTCGTACAGAATGAAATGAAAAGCTAACGGATGAAATTATTTAAAGCTAAGAGAACAAACCATATGACACGAGAAAACGATCAAAACAGCGAGTATAAAACTAAAGGGATGATAAAAACGACAGGATTTCAAATAGTTAATGGTAGTAAACGAATCGCATTTTAGTTCCATATGCCATATTAAGTACAAAAAGTGGTCATGGATAGAAAACAGAAGTTTTCTTTACTCATTAAAACGTAAAAACATCAAAATAAAACTTGAATCTATTTAAAACTTGACTGTCAAATCACAACAAAACGAAAATTCATTATTTTTATTTTACTGACATATGTATCAAGTCTTTCATATACATGAAAAGATATAAGTTGCCGAAAGTGCAATCTGTGGAGCGCTTCGTAACTGCAAATTCGATGTGTATTTGATATAGAAAAGTATCTTTGTAGAAGATTTGTAGTTTTCAAGGTTTTATATGTAGCTCACACAGTGACTTTGTGAAAAGAGCTATAGCACTATCACAGAAATACTGAGTCAGGGAGACGTTCAGCTTTGTTACTTTCGTCCTTTTATAAAATTCAATGATCGACAGATATAAAATGCCGGTTCAGTTTTCCCCGATTTGACATAATCGAATTTGACTTTACCTTGGATTGATTCGCTGACAGTGTGACGAGTGCTGTATACAGTGCATGACAAACCTGCCCCGTAGCACCTGTTGTGACTGAACATGACTGTTCTCATTTATGAAACCTGCCGTTACAATTGCCATTTTCTAGCCATCTGGCATTACTCCGCGAAGTTGACTTTTATTAAATGGAAAAGTTAGGGGTTTCACCAATCGCTTTAGAATAGTTTTTAACAACTAAGGAGGAAGGTTATATGGACCAACCGGTTTACAAATATTAAGTACTAGTATTAAGTATAAATATTAAGTACTAAGTACTAGTATGTCAAATTTATCAATAACATTTATTTTGGAGTTTACACGATAAGGGCTTCAGTTTTGAATATTTAATTTGTTGTATTCATGTGTTTTAGGTGTGTAGTGTCTTTAGTCATCTGTATTCTGGTGTTTTCGTTTTTGTCTTGTCTCTGGAGTTTGATTTATGTTATCTTTTAACTTGTCCCATTGGTTTTCTACTGCCGATGTTTACTATTAACACAAGAGCTTCTCATAATTTTGCAGTGCACTTGATTTGAAATAATTGCCTAACACATAACATTTCCTACTACTTTTATTTTCAATTAACGAAGTTGTCCTATAAGGCAGTTTATCTGAGTGTTCTATCCCTTTAGCATATCTCGTCTATGGTGTGCCCAAATGATTTACCTTTTGATTGAAGTAACCACTAGTGGGCCATAATATTATAATTAAATATGAATTTTTGCTGAAAATTCAGTATTATGGACCACAAAGCTTATCAATTAGCGAAGAGAAACTACTAAGAAATCACTGAAAATATGCAGGGTATAAATTCAGTATTAATGACCATAACGCTAAGCAAGATAAAGGCCATTCATAAGTATGTTTTGAAATCCTTATAATGATGATATCATAAAAGTTTTTTATAGTAGTCCTTGCATGGCTTTAAATGCATGCCTGGATTTTAGAATGGTGAAGAGGGCGGCACGTCCCCTTCAAAAATATATGTTTTAAAACTTGAAATAAATAGATCAGGGATGCTATTTTTACTTAAAGAACTCTATTACGCATTACTTACTGGTTTGAAGGTCCATGATATGTTTGGAGTTGGCTCCCCTGATGCTCTACATATTAATTTTACTGGCATGTTTTGACTAGCCATTACAGTACTAGGTTTGGAGGGAATAAGTACAGGTGGTGCTGTAAATACAATTCATTAAATATATACTGTGAAAGTACTATTCTTCGTGGGGTTCCAATTTTCGTGGATTTCGTGGTTCCTTTCAACCACGAAATTAAGTTCCCAACGAAATGCATTTTTACACTTACGTTTTTATGCATAGAACTCGAAACCACAAATTCAAGTACCCATGAAATAGTGATATTTATGAAAATCATGAAAATTGATGTCCACGAATAAAAGTACATCCACAGTAATCGAAATTCTATGGTCTCGCATCAGCGGACGTGGTCTAAAATGCTCGGATAAGTCATTAAGTCTTCTGAAATTTCAATTAATTTACTGAAAATTCAAAGTTATTCGTATGATCTGTTAGAACTGCGATGTCTCGAAGCTCCGATGACCCAAACCTTTTTGTTCCCCGAATTCCACTGCAAGATTTTACTACCTCACTTATAGGAAATAAATGTTATGTATTAGATACCGTAATCAGATTTTCAAACAATTTGATTTCAATACAAGTTAAAACTTGATGCAGAGCATCAGGGCGCCGAAAAATATTTTGACAACTGTGATTTTGAGTGAAGCAATTTGGAAACTAACGGTTGATTTCTTTTGCAATTAATATTGATCTCAAAATCAGGCAAATGTAGGTTTATTCCTATTTGAATATCTTACACGTGCAATCGCACAATTAAGCCATTAAATGGAAGTTGATTTCTCACTGCAATTTTATAATTGCAAATTATATAGGAGTTTCAATTTAATCTGTCATCACACACTCAAGCTTACACTATAAAAGCACATTTTTACAGATCAGTCTATTTTCAATAGCAGCGAGATATGCCTTCAAAGTAAAACTTTCAAAATCAGTAGAATTCTTCCTCCATCTAAAATTTTGCATCTATCAAACTTTCATAAACTTTATACAGGGGTCTTAAAATTAAAATCCTGTTTTTTTTTCAAAAAATGGAGAATGTGTCCATGGGACACGGATGCCCCCGCCTCCTTGCAATCGAATCCCTAAACTATTAAAGGCATAAATATGTACAATATAAATATCAAATAATTATAAAATAGGATCTTTCTGCTGTGATAAATAGGCATTGGAACTGGTTTGATTGTGACATAATGTGTAGTTCCGACAAAATATCTGAGAAAACAATCTTATATGTAATAATATATTGAAATTTTAGTCTATTTTTGACGACTTTGACCTTGACTTTGAGGGTACCAACCCTGAAATCGATAGAGTTCTATCTTGGGTGATACGCAAGCATGTGACCAAGCTTGGTTTTGATCCTATGCAGGATACTCAGGTTATCATCCAGAAACCAAAATCTTGAAGAAATTTTAGTCTATTTTTAGCAACTGTAACCGTGACTTTGGGAGGCACCAACCCAGAAATTGATAGGGTTCTGTCTTGGGTGAAAAGTAAGTATGTGACCATGTTTGGTTTTGATCCGATGCAGGATACCCAAGTTATCATCCAGAAACCAAAATTTTATTGAAATTTAAGTCTATTTTTAGCAACTGTGACCTTGACCTTGGGGTATCAACCCAGTAATCAATAGGTTTCTGTCTTAAGTAATAAGTAAGCATGTGACCAAGTTTGGTTTTGATCCGCTGCAGGATACTCAGGTTGTCATCCTTAAACCAAAATTTTATTGAAATTTTAGTCTATTTTTAGCAACTGTGACCTTGAGCTTGGGGTACCATTCCAGAAATCAATGGGGATCCGATGCAGGGTACTCAAGTTATCATCCGGAAACAAAAATCTTATTGGAATTTTAGTCTATTTTTAGCAACTGTGACCTTGACCTTGGGGGTACCAACCCGGAAATCAATAGGTTTCTGTCTTAGGTGATAGGTATGCATGTGACAAAGTCTGGTTTTGATCCGATGCTAAAGTAATCATCCGGAAACCAAAAGGTATCCTCACTGTACTGCAATTCCAGATAGACCATTAAGGAAAACAAATCCTATTTGTTCCATGGAGGTAAAAATCATGAATATATGGATCATCGAGTAGCAGAAATACCGACATATGAGCAAAGATCATTGTTGGAAGTCTCAATAACAACAATGAAAGTTTTGTCTCGTTGCTTTGTTTTACCACGCCTCGTTTTTGTGGAGACTTCGTCTCGTGTATTTACTCAATATCCTTTCATAATTTATTGCGGATGTGGACACAACAGCAAAATAAATTTCTAGTTGAGTACAGTTTTTTATATTCATAGAAACGTTTTTTTTTTCTTTTTTTATAATTAATTCAATTACTAGTAAATTATTGCAACGATCACAAGCTATTTTATTACAGCAAAAAATTTAAAATATTTCTATCCATCAACAGTCGGTTCGTAAAAAAACATCAAAGTAATGAATCTTCCTTACTCGATGTAAATATTAAACAAGTTGACAGATGTCCGATAATTTATACACATATCTACTTAAACAAAACGCTGTTTAATAATGTCAAATATCTTAAAGTAGACATATTTTGTCAATGAACTCAGAACTTTCTCCCGCACGCAATGGCTTTGTATAACAACAATATGATTCGTTATTATGTAGATTAGCATAGGTATTGTTTTGATTTTACGCCTGGTTTTAAATATGTTATACTCTGGTAAATTATATTATATTATTATATCTATCATTTTTACCTTTTTTATTCGAAACTAAACTTTCCAATTTGTGATCACGTGACCCTCCATGAACTGTATAAAGAAATCAAAAATATAGTCGCCGTGTGCTCACGGTGACTTATAATTCCCGTCAAAATTTTTATGTTATATGTTAACAATAATTAGCCATTGTTTAATAATAATTAGGGGTGTAAATAATTTATCATGTTTCCGGAATGGTGAGGATTTTGTTTCAAACCCTTCCCCTTTCTTGTATTTTGTTAATGGGTCCCTTTTTTCCTTACACTCCATAGTAAGCTGCAGTTGGAATTTATCTTGGATTGGTATTAGAAATGATGCTGCTTAATGTTTTACAAGTAATTCTTGCTAATTGATTTTTGCCCGAAAGAAGTATAGTGCACAGCTTAATTTCACATTAAATCGATTATTTCCTGGATTTAAGTGGTGAGAAATTTTATTTCACAAGGCGCTTTTCATAGGTGGTTCTAAATTTGACATATAGGAGGAAAATATAAAGGTAATGGTCAAGACGCCGAAGGGGTCGAGTCTTGTCGAAAAGGGTGTCTCTCAAAATGTACAGTTGCTAACTTTTTGTTAACGCGATGACTTCACTTTTCCAATAGTCAACTTCCCTTTTCTTTGTAGCAACATTCCAAAAGCACCAGCATACGGCATTTACATCTCACAACTCATTCCCTACTCAAGGGCTTGTGTTCGTTACAGTGACTTCCTTGATAGAGCTCAGTTGCTTCCAAATAGACTTTTAAGCAAGGGTACGTTACCAAAAACTTTGAGTCATCACTACAGAAGTTTTATGGTCGACATCACGATCTTGTGGATCGATATGGGATATCTGTTTCCCAAATGACAACAGATCTTTCCTTCTAAAGTTTGTTTTTCCTCTATCAGATTTGACTTAACTACCGGATTTGACATGTCTAACACGGCGGGTGTCTTATAAGAAGCAGAAGATGCTTACTCTACCGGTACACCTGATGTCACCCATGGTTTTTATTGGGTCCGTGTTGTTCATCTGTATGTGTGTCTTCATTTTTCTTTCTTGTCCCGTACTTAAGTTGTGTCCTTGATTCTTAGTGTGTCCGATGTTGCCATAGTCCATGGATTGTTCGTTCTTTTGATTGACGGTTCGGTTCTCACTTACTTTTGTATCACAGTAAAATTATTATTTTCAATTTTCCTACATGATTATTGTAAAAAGGATATTTTATTATAAACTGTAAAATAAAGTAGAAGCATTAAAAAAGTATATGTGAAAAGTTTTTTTCTTCATATTGTAAAAGTGCAAGTGGTTCGTAAAAAAACGAAAAAGCTAGACATGAAAAACAAGTTCGCATTCAACCCCAGCTACAATGGAAACATAACTTTTTGTCCAAGATGAAGTAAATAACTGCATCATATTAAAGAGATATATATTTTCATCAAATTTTTATGAGTGGCAAAAGTAATACAAATTTCATCTAAAGATAAAATTGTTCAAACTTCCAAACTGTTGAACAAAGATTCGTATGCAAAGTACAATCTTGGGTAAAAATGTTTTCTGAACATCACAGCAAAGTTCCCATTTAGAGAACTTCTTTCTGTTACTTCAGACAGCCGGACATATCGAGCGGCTTATAGACATACTGTTATCGATGTTGACGTTGACACTGGAAATAGCAATCAAACAATACATGTATCAATGTAGTTGCTTTTTTATTATTGATTTTAGGATTAATTAAAGTCTTCTGTCCATTAAGAACTATTTCAGCAGAACCACAACGAGAGCAAGTACATCGGCTCAAAACTTTTATTTTTAGAAGAAAGAAATATGATGGAACGGATAACCGGACAAGTTTTGACTGTCAATTTAAAAGGGGATAAAGGTTTGGGCAGGGTTTTTTCACCTTCCATACGACCCCCACTCCCCTCCAATGAGTCTGTTCTTGTGTCGAGAAATATAGAAGACATCTTAATACTGCTTGGTTCATAGCATTTTTCCATACAGATTGACTGCAATGTTTTGCTGCCTGTCCTTTTTTCTCTTCCGGATTTGACTTTACCACCGGAGTTGACATGTTCAACACGACTGGTGTCTTATAAGAAGCAGTAAATCCTTGCTCTACCGAAGCACCTGATCTCACCCATGTTTTTTTTTTATTAGGACCGTGCTGTTCATTTTTGTATATGTGTTTGTCTTCATTTTTCTTTTCTGTGCTGTGCTCATGTTACGTCTTTGCTTCTTTGTTTTCCGATCTTGCCATTGTCCTTGGATTGTTCGTTTTAGACTGACGGTTCGGTTCTCACTTACTTCTGTATTATGAATTGACTTTATCGACCAGACAGGACATTCCCCCATTCCATATCCAGGAACACACCAGACAACACTGAAAACGGAGCCTCTGAAAATTGATTCTGATAATTTATTTTACACTATACGAAAAGTCGACTTACTTCCAGTGACCAAAAGAATCAATGTTTTCTTGTCTTGTCCTGCTTTGTTTGTTGCTGTGCAGGTATAAGCTCCTATATCTGCAAGCGTGGCTCTAGTAATAGTGAGTTCTTTAGTTCTTCCCATTGGCTTCTGTCCTCAAAATATATATGCTCTAAATTAAAACTTCAACATTGGCGAAACCATAGGAGGTTTCGGGCGGTTGGCACTTTTGAAATTCGTGTAGGCTTTAAGAGGAAATGACATCAATGTTTAAAATATTGATCGTATCCATTTTGCTTCAGTCCTCTAAGACCCCCTCTTTTTTGAAAAATCCACCGGTGCATGAATTAAAATTTCAAAATATAAAAAATGCCGTTTGCATCTATTTCATCTCCAATTATTTAGTGCTATATATTTTACGAAAGGATATGGAGTAAATGAACATGAGACCATGACACATACCTGTATTTCCTTTATCGCCTTTGGACAGAAGGATGTTTGGTCTATTCGTCTATTCTCGTCACAAAGGTTAAGCATATATAACAGCAATATGTACTATATTTGATAGTTTCACGTCTTCCCGGGTTTGACATTACCGGTTTTGACTTTACCCTGGATTGACTCACTGACAGTAATAATAGTATATGAGGATAACAGTGCGACGGGTGCTGTGTACAGAGCAGGACATGCTTACCCTTCCGGACCACCTGATGTCGCTCTTGGTTTTATGGGAGTTCACACTGTCAGTGCTTTAGTTTTTTTGTGTTGTATTGTTAAATTTTAGTTTTGTCTTCGTCAGTGATGTTTGTGAATCCATAATTTAATTGTGTAAATGTCACAGCTGTAAGGACAGTCGATTCGATAATTTGTTTAGGTAATGACTTCAAATTTAATGGTCTAAATATCAGAACAACCTAAGCCGAAAAGGACAAGATATACAAAAAAAATCTAGAAATCTCATTCATAATTGTATGTTCAGCGTTAACAAATCCAAAATCTATATCAGTTTATTGGTGTCAAGTCTATTTATAATTGTATGTTTTGAATAAAATCAGAATTTTGGACTATTCGTCAAAATGTGTTTAAGTATCAACAGATAGCATTTTTAAAGTCCAGCAAAGGACAAACCACAATACATGTACCAGGATATACTAGTAAATGAAGGATTAAACACTGTAGGTCCTTTGGCAATTTATCTTTCAACAACATTTTATATTGAATTTATTGAATTTAAAGGCAAAATGGCCATAAAATTGTGAAGGTTGGTGGACAAGAATGATTCAGAGATATTTAAACTTGGCACAATTTTGCAATTTATCAAAAATAAAGCGATTAAAATATTTAGTAACGTGTTGTACTTAGCGCATTTTACCATTATAGACCCGATGTGTTAACTAGAATAAATTATGGTAAGTATGCAGAGCTTTCATTGGCTATCTGATGACCAGAGTGAGACTGACACTCGAAATTAAAAATAAGACAGGCAACACAACGTATTAGATATTTGCCGGAGATGTTCACGGAGATTTTAATCATAAATCATTGATTGTAACTTCGTTGCCATGGTTATTGCTTAGAAAAACTTTAAGGCGTAGATACTGGAATCAAATTTAAGAAAAAAATTAAACTGACAAAAACAGAAATATTTCGCGCGCTATTTGTAGGTTAGCGCTTAGTAGTCTGTATTAAAGTGTTATTACCTTGCCTAGGAACAACACTTTTACCATTTCTATTGCGATAAGCGCATTGGTGTAACATTTGTTACCGTATAATAGCTGTTTTCAATTACGGCATATACCAATGAAGGTACTTACAATTGCACTAAAAAGCATGGCAAAAGAGTTGAAATCCAAATAGTAAAATCAGAATCTAGGTGCAAAACCACCGGAATAACAGTAAACAGCAATGCTCCTGACTTGGTACAGGCATTAGCAGTTTCAAAATGACGGGTGAGTGACACGGCTTTTACGGCACACAAAATTAAACAAGGAGATTTAAATTGCAATACCAAATGCCATATACAAAATCTATTAAATAAATTGCACTTCTGACTAGAGCATTTTCCCATTGCGAAAAATTTACTTTCCTTAATATCATAATACAAAAAATACCGATGTTGCATAACTTACGCCATTAAATGACCAGCTAACAGTTGGTTCTGGATATCCCGTCACTTGACATAACAGTTTTACTGCTGAATGATATTTAACTTGTAAATTTTGCTGGAGAATGATTTTTGGAGGAACATCAGCTGGAATATAAAATGTCAATTTTAAATAAAAACTGGCAAAAGTATTTAACCAAAACGCAAGAGAAATCAGTTTGCTCAGAATTTAACACTGAATCTTTTCTGAAAAGATAGAATTCTTATCAAAGTTTTTACTCACTTGTTGTATATGATTATATGTATCATCAATTTGTATTGCAGAAACATGGCTACCCGTGTCGATTTATTCTCGTTTCTGATAATGTTCACGATTTGGCACGATTCTTACAGTAAATACGTGTGACGCCATTAGGTCTGCCTTTTCTCATTTTTTTCACATTCTTCTCTGTATTAAGACCGGTAACCCCTTAGTCGAAAGCTGTACGGCTCAAAATGTAATTAACTCGATGTGAGAAATTTCATGATCAACTTAATTCTTGTTGTAGAAACTATATCAATGTTGAAAAGACATGGCTTTCTGTATTGTATTGTAAAGTAATGGCTGTCTGTATCTACGAAATAAGGCTATCTGTATTGAAAAGCCATGGCAATACTAGTAAATTAAATCAAATTTGTTTCAAGTATTTTTTTTTTCAAATACAAATCTGGAAACCGAAAAATCTTTTTGAAAATTAATCTGTATATTCTGAATCCTTTTTCAACGGTAATTTGACTTCGTGGATTTTACAGTAGCGGACTGGATTGAGAATCTATTAATTGATTGTAATTGGTCTAATACAACAAAATACCAAGGTACCGGTATAAGGTCTGTAAGGCTCGTTTCATTTTGGAACTTCCGGGACCATAAGTTGCACCCGGAAGTTGCATTTCAAACAAAAAACTATGACGTTTAAAGCAAAAAATTAGAACGTCATATTCCTGCAACGTCATATTTGGCGGGAAACGTTTTCAAATTGCAATTTTACCGTGATTTCTCGTTGTCACATGACGAGACTTACAAACCCTATTGTAAATTGGGGTTCTTCATCGGCCATTTCGACAACAGATCGGAACAAAACTTTCGAAAACCATAAACCAAAAAAATTATACAATCTGATTGAGAACAAATTTCGATACAGTGACTTCCTTGATAGGGCCCTGTGTTCGATACAGTGACTTCCTTGATAGAGCCCTGTGTTCGATACAGTGACTTCCTTGATAGAGCCCTGTGTTCGATACAGTGACTTCCTTGATAGAGCCCTGTGTTCGATGCAGTGACTTCCTTGATAGAGCCCTGTGTTCGATACAGTGACTTCCTTGATAGAGCCCTGAGTTCGATACAGTGACTTCCTTGATAGAGCCCTGTGTTCGATACAGTGACTTTCTTGATAGAGCCCTGTGTTCGATACAGTGACTTCCTTGATAGAGCCCTGTGTTCGACACAGTGACTTCCTTGATAGAGCCCGGTTGCTCACAAATAGGCTACTTCAACAAGGGTATGTTACCCAAAACTTGAAGTCATCCCTCCAGAAGTTTTACGGTCATCATCACCATCTTGTGGACCGCTGTGGGATATCTGTTTTCCACATGACAACAGATCTTTCCCTTAAAAGCTTAATTGTTGTTTCCTCTACCGGATTTGACTTTACTACCGGATTTGACATGTTCAACACGGCAGGTGTCTTATAAGAAGCAGGAGATGCTAACTCTACCAGTGCACCTGATCTCACCCATGGTTTTT